>APFE031546259.1:20120-54038 GCA_000404065.3 Pinus taeda | reverse complement strand
TCTAACTAGACTTGACTCAGTTAACTAAGTCAACTAATTACAACTCAATATTACAACTCATCCTTATCTCTTTAACTGATGGATAAAATCCTCAATTAATGGAGAAACTGTTGCATGTCTCCACATAGACTTCAATTTTGATTTTCCTTGACTAATTAACTCAAGATGAATTAATTAATTAATTTACAAACTGTTGCTAAGATCAAATTCAAATTTTACTTCACTATCTTAGTTTAGGGATTGACTAAAATAGGAAGGTATCCTAAAATGTTATTTATAGAATTCTATTTTTAGCACTT
Source organism: Pinus taeda (assembly GCA_000404065.3). Classification (NCBI taxonomy): domain Eukaryota; kingdom Viridiplantae; phylum Streptophyta; class Pinopsida; order Pinales; family Pinaceae; genus Pinus; species Pinus taeda. The sequence goes on along the minus strand of APFE031546259.1, from coordinate 53,739 downwards.
CCATTTTTCCATCAATTGTTGCTAAGATCAACACTGGATAAACTGCTATTTATAGCAATTCTATTTTAGCATTTCTCATTGCTATTTTCAACAGTGATAAGATATGCAATCTAAGAGAAGTTCCTGATGAACCTCCTATAATAACCTGCTAGCCCGTTAAATGATATTACCTCATCCACATTTCTAAGAACTACCCACTCCATGATAGCTCTTATCTTTCTTGGATCTATTTTTATGCCTTCCTTGGAGATCACATGTCCCAAGTAATGTACCTCTGTCTAGAAGAAACTGCATTTGCTGAGCTTAGCATATAAGTGATTCTCTCTCAATAATGTCAAAACTATCGCTAAGTGTTTGGCATGCTCTTCCTCATTCTTAGAGTATAACAAGATGTCATCAATGAACAAAAAAACAAACTTGTCCATATAAGGACACAACACACTATTCATCAAGCAAATAATGGTAGCTAGAGAATTAGTCAAACCAAATGGAACTACAACAAACTCATAATTCCCATACCTAGTCCTAAAATCAATCTTGTAGATGTCCTCTTCTTTAATGCATATGTAATCCTATCTGGATCTTAATTCATTCTTCAAGAACACTATTGCTCCCTCAACTGACCAAAAAAGTCATCAATCCTTGGGAATGGATACCTGTTTTTGATGGTCACCTTCTTCAACTGCTTCTAATCAATGCATAACCTGAGAGTACCATCCTTTTTCTTCAGAAAAAACACTAGTGCACCCCAAGGTGATACACTTGGCCTAATGTATCCCTTATCAAGAATTTCCTTCAACTATAACTTCAACTCTATTAACTCTAGAGTGCTCTTTATGTGAGGTGCATTTGATGTTGGTGCTTCCCCTAGTACCAACTCAATAGATAATTCCACTTCTCTCTGAGGCAATAACTCTAAAATCGCTGCTGGAAATACATCATGAAATTGTTGCAAGATCAGGTACCTTTGTAACACCCATGGTAAAAAATCCATGTAATAAAAATTAATAAAGAAAAAATAATAACCATGGTCACATGACATGTATTCCAAGTTGAATTTTGGGCAAAACATCCTAGCGTGGGTGCTCATTTAGTTTATTATGGATATGGAAATTGACAAAGGAAATGGCTAAGGATTTGGAAAGGAAAAGTGGCACTTATTGGCATTTATTTATGAAAATAATGGAAATTAGGAGAAAAGTAAGGTGAAAGGTCCAATGTTGCATGTGAGGAGGAAAATGAAGGAAAATAATGGAAAATGAAGAAAATAGAGGCCTCATTAATAAAAAGGCTTTTGAGGATCAGTTTGTAGCCTTTCTTCAGTTAAGGTTTTGATTAGTTCAGTTTTCAAGCTCTCTTTCTATTCTCTCTATCTCCCACACACTCTTGGACACTTAGAGTTTTATTGTAGAATTCTTGGAGGAGTGTGGCATACTTGGGATTTGGAGAAGGAAGGAAAAGAAAGAGCTCAAAATCACAAGAGCACATTGGGACCAGTAGCTATAGTGGGTTTTTCTTGCATGTACCGAGTTGCATGTATGCTTTCCTCATTATTTTTGGCATACATGGCATATGCATGTGGCTTCTTGTTTATGATATGTCAATGGCATGGAGGATTTCCTAGATTAATAGTGTTTTTTTCCTAGCCTTTCCATTTCCTGGGTAGCCATGGTGTTGTGGGAGTCTTTCTCTTTTGCTTTCTGGTTGGTTCTCATGTTCCTCTGGATGTGGGTTTAGTTATTAATTCGTGGAGCCTTGGTTAGACAAATGCTATGGAGCCCTGTAATAGCTTGGGATGAGTTATTAGTCCTGGAACCTTGGTTGGAAAAATTCTCTGGGTCCCTTGGCAGGTTGAGTTACTAGTCCTGGAGCCTTGGTTGGACAAACACTCTAGAGCTCGATAGTAGTTGTGGGTTGAGTTACTAGTTCTCGAGCCTTGGTTGGAACAAATGCTCTAGAGCCCTAGAAAACTTGGGTAGAGACCAACCTGGTGATGGTTAGTGATGTTTGATCATGAGGTGGACTCATTGGTTGAGGGTTGAGGTGGTTTGGCCTCTGGAAGCCTTGGCTTGTTTTTGATGGATTTTTGTTCTATGAGAACCCACATTAATTCTTGGAATATGGCATAGGGTTGATTGGCTAAATAGAGACTTTGTTCATCCAATCTATGGTTGGGTGGAAAGTGGAGGTCTCGCACCTAGTTGGCCTTTGAACTTATCAATAAGAGCTCTTTTTCTCCTTGGTATTTTATGGTTAAATATACATGTTTATATGTGGATTATATGGTTGTTATATCCTTGCTATTTCTATTAGTTATATACTAGTTATGAATGAGTTTTATGACAATAATAATGTATGCCTCTCATCATGTTTTGGTTAGTCAATGAATGTACAATGTATATATGGCTTAATTGATTGTAATGTAGTTATTGTGATGAGGCATCAATTCTTCTTAGTGATTCTCATATAAGTATGAGACCCTCGTGCTAAAATATATTGTTTAAACCTGTAGAATGCATATTTCTTACATGCTTGACGAAATGCCTGTCATGGCTAGTAGGGGACCAGTCAATTCCTTGTTCAAGTATTTTTATTTGTATCATTGTTTTGATGTTACCTTCAATTTTTGGAATTTTCATGGAGTTCTAGGCAGTGGCCCATGTGTAACAACCCCTCCTAGGTCTACCCAAAGTAACCATGCTCTATTGAGGTAAAAATGAGAAGAGAGGCTACTATGATCCAAATCGACCTCCTATGTCACCTTAAAGAAGTGGAATCAATGGAACATCACATATAGTCATCCAACATCGTCAATGCACCCCTTAGGAGACAAGTCAGCCACTCAGACAACTTGTCCTTGGGTCCCACTACTATTCTTCAGCTCTTATGCCTCACTAGCAACCTAAATTCGCTCTCACGGGATTGCCTACCAGTGACTGTGATCCAGAATTTCCAGTTTGGTTCTAGAGACCCCGGATTTGAGCCACTTTTCTAGGCTAGAATCCTAGCCTTTTCCGATAATTTTTTGTAACTTTCAGAAATTTTTAAAAACATGATAACTATGATGATCAATAAAAAATCACCCTTGAGACTAGGCCTGAGCATCGCCAACCAAGAATGACATTATGTCAAACACTTGGAATCAATGCAACCTACATGGCTAGGATACAAAACAGATCATAATGATTGAAAAAAACTTATGAAACATGATCAAAAGCATCACCTCCTTCTCCATTGAACTACTAGATCATCAATTAGGCCTTACATCCATCCATTTAATAGTTACAAGTAAATATATGAAATAACCATGACATAAATGAGTCATTCAACAATGATTATAACTAGCATAAAACCATATAAATATCAGAAATATGACAACCATAAAATCCACATATAAATCAATGCAAAAGCAAGAGAATTTAGATTTTATTAATCAGAGGCAAATTTGACTAGGTTCAGGATTTCGCCGTATCACCCGACCATAGACATGGCTGAACCAAATATCTCTTTTAGCCAGTCACCCCCGTGCCATATTCTAAGCATGAATGTGGGATCTCATAGAATAGCCAATCCAAGAACAATCAAGGGAATCCAGAGGTTAAACCACCTCCACCCTTATCCAACCATGATCACATCAAAACCAGTGCTCCAATCAAAACTGAACAAAACTTGGAATGCCATTCGAAATCCCTCACTATCCTTAAGAAATTTTCCATCTCCTTGTCTCTCAGGCTTTACCGTAGTTCAAACTCAGATCACTAGGCCCTAAACCGAGACTGCTCCCTTATGCTTTACTGTGTATCCCACCAAAATTAGTCAAGGGATTCTTAGGCCTTGGGAATGAACCTTGAGACCACCTTTGCCCCAGATTTCAAAATCCACTCAGCAATTCCAAAGTTCTAAAAACCAAAATAAACATCCTAACATACCATGGCATCTGGAAAAAAGGCTAGGCTGAGCTGAAAACCACTGTCATAACTCGACAATACCATGCCACTGACAGCAAGAGAACCATACACCAACATGAAAATCTATGCATGTCCAAACGAGCTAGGAAATCACACATGCTAAAGGTTACTTGCAAGTATTCCTGTTGAAGCTATTTTATCATGTTTTCCTTTCCATGTTCCTTGATTTTTTTTCCTTTCCTTTCCTTGCCTTCCTTTTCCTTTGCTCCAAACTAGAGTGCTCCAAGAAAACTCTAATTGACCAAGAGAGTGAGAAAGATAAAATAATGAGAGATCTCCAAACTTAAACTTGACAAAATCCATGAACTGATCCTCAGAAGCCTTTTTATGCATGAGGCCTCTAATTTCTTCATTTTCCATTATTTTCCTTCAATTTCATCCTCACATGCAACCTGTTATCTTTTACCTTCCTTTTATACCAATTTCCTTTATTTTCATAAATAAATGTGCAAAAAATACCTTTTTGCCTTTTAATGCCTTCGCCTTAGCCTTTTCCAATTTTCCTTAGCCAAAACACACATCCAGTGATGCCCATTAGGATATATTTTCCCAACATTCAGCTTGGAATAAGTGTCCCTTAATCGTGGTCTTATCTTTCCTTTATTAACTTTTATTACATGAACTTTTCACCGGGGCTATTATAGAACCCTCCCCCTTGGGGAACATGTCCTCAGTGTTAAACCACACCAAAACCTCAACAAAACCACTGAAAAGAAAACATATTTCTTATGGACCTTTATAACTTACCTCGATGCAGTATTTACAGTGAAGAACCTTCTCAAAAGAAAAACATTATGACAACATGACAAGATAATACCCATATCGCTTATTGGAGCTTTATAACGTAGCTCATGGTGGTATTTACATACATATACATATACCTAGACAAATATCAAAATGTCAAAAAAACATATGCCAAACATAAACCAACACCAAACCGAAACTTCTTTGCCTCAACTAGAAAACAATGAAATATATAGGGACCACATCTAATCCATTGTCTCCCATGTTGCTTCTTCAGGCCCAAAGTGCTTCCACTGCACTTTAACATTCTCTATGGCTTTGTTCCTAAGCATGAGAAGTTTCCGATGAAATATGCACGGAGGCTCCAGTAGGAACTCTCCTTCTTTCTCTGCTTGCAATACAAACCAATCAATAACATGATCAACATCCTTTATATAATTCTTAAGCAATGAGATATGGAAAACATCATGGAGTTTCACTATTGGAGGCAATGCAAGTCGATATGCCACTGGTCCAATCCTCTCAAGGATCTCAAAAGGCACGCAGTACTGTGGTGCTAGCTTGGCAATTAACCAATCCTCAAAGAGATTTTCTTGGGCTTCATGTGCAGATACACATGCTCCCTAACATGAAACTCTTTGAACACCCTATGCTGATCTACATAACTCTTCTGTCTATCCTATGGTCTTTAGATTATTCTTTATAACCTACATTTCCTGCTCCATGTCCACCAACATGTCTGGTCTAATAAGTACCTTGTTCAATGGATCACTCCAGCTAATGGGAGTGTTACAACTCTGCCCATACAATGCCTCGAAAGGACTCATCATAACTGCATGTAGTCATTCATAAGTGATCAATTCTTGTAATCAACCTACAAGTCTGATGCATGCAATCAAATAACCAAGAATGCAGCCCAACATACAAGGATGTAATCAAACTACATATAATTGTATAACTAGTCATATACTCATGATGATGCATTCCATAAACTTGACATCAAGTTCCTCATGATAAGCTTACTACTACCATGATCAATATGATGCAGTGCAACAAGCACATGAAATGCAAGTGTAAGATCCACACCCGCAACTGACATGCATGCATGACCAACACATTCAACCATATTTGTAGCATTAGATATCACCCAAAGACAATGCAACCATGCTCTTATACCAATTTGTAACACCCTCTTCCAGGCCTACCCAAAGTAACCATACTCTGCCGGGGTAAACATAAAAAGAGATGCTACTATGATCCAATTCGACCTCCTATGTCACCTTAAGGAAGTGGAATCAATAGAACATCACACACATTTATCCAACATCATCAACATACCCCTGAAAAGACAAATTAGCGACTCCGATAGCCTATCATTGGGTCCCACTGTTATTTTGTAGCTCTTAGCCCTCGGTCGCCCTCATGCTAGGGGCAAGGGAGTGACCAACAACCTAAATTTGCTCTCACAAACTTGCCTTCCAACAACTGTGGTCTAGAATTTGCAGTTCTGTGCCAATGACCCTGGGATTTGACACATTTTTCTAGCCCAGAATCCTGGACTTTACCTAGAACTTGTTTTAACTTTCAAAAATTGTTAAAAACATGATAACCATGTTGATCAATAAAAAATCACCCACGGGACTAGGCCTAAGCATCGCCAACTGACACTGACATTTTTTCAAACACTTGGCATCAATGCAACCTATAGGTCTAAGATACAAGACATAGCATAATGACTGAAAAAAATTATGAAACATCATCAGAAGGATCACCTCCTTCTCCATTGAACTACTAGATCATCAATTAGGTCTTGCATCCATCCATTTAATAGTACAAGTAAATATATGAAATAACCATGACATGAACTAGTCTTTCAACCATGCTTATAACTAGCATAAAACCATATAAGTATCAGAGATATGACAACCATTAAATCCACATATAAATTACTGCAAAAGTAAGAGAACTTAGCTTCTATTAATCATAGGAAAATCCAACCAAGTTTGGGACTTCCACGTACCACTTGACCATAGACATGGTTGAACCAAATATCTCTTTCGTCCAGTCACACCCATGCCATATTTCAAGCATGAATGTGGGATGTCCTAGAACAACCAATCCAAGAACAATCAAGGGAATCTAGAGGTTAAACCACCTCCACCCTCATCCAAACATATTCAAACCAAAACTAGTTCTTCGATGACAACTGGAAAGAACTTGGAATGCCATCTGGAATCCATCACTATCCTTTATGAATTTGTCGTCTCCTTGTCTCTCAGGCTTTACCACAATCCAAACCTGGATCACTAGGCCCTAAACCAAGACTTCTCCCTCTGGATTTACCATGTATCCTATTGGAAATACTTAGAGGGGGGGTGAACTAGTATTTCTTTTCAATTTTTACTTTTACCAGTTAGATCACTTATATTTAGAACACAAAATGAACAATAAGAATAAATTCTTTTATTAATTTCTTCTTTACAATAAACCAAGCACAATATAAGTAGGGATCCAATCCTAGATTAAGACACCAATGTTCAATCTCCTAGGCTCCAACCTATATTTTCCAAGCACCGACTTGGACTTCCAAGGTTCCAACCTTGTCAATTTTAGGCACCAACCTCTAGGGCTCCAACCCTATATCTAGTATAGGCTCCAACATGGTTTCTTGAGGAATATTATCATCTAGGGCTCCAACCCTATCGTCCAATGCACCAACCTTGTATTTTTCAAGGCTCCAACCTCTTGGGATCCAATCCTTGCTTTACTTTGTCAAGATATATTTAGTTCTACTTCATAGCTCCTAATGTCTTCTTCACCGAGCCCTGCCAATCTTCAGCAATGCCTTCACTTAGTCTCCATGTCACTTAATCAATGATAACCTTGTATTATCATGAACATGTTGCCACTACTTTTCATGATATCCAAAAAATATCTCCAATATCACCTCATGATGATATCATAGTCTCCAATGATCTCCACAAATCTTCAATGTGTCTTCGATGAGCAACCCTAGTTCTGTACCTGCTCTAAGCCTCTTCAAAATATTTTCAAGGGCTTCTTCAAAATATTTTCAAGGGTGTCTTCACTAACTATTTCAAAACTATTCTTAATGGCCTTAGTGGTGTTCCAAGATTTGTTTCCTCAAGTGAAAACACACTTCTTCAAATATTCTAGGTCCGAAGAAATGACTTCAAAGATTTTCCAAGTAAACTCGACAAAGATGCAATTGTGCCTTCAATTAATATTTGCAAATAAGTTTCTTCTTTGAGACAATATCCCAATATATCTTAGACCTCCAAACCTTTCATCACTGGTCAAGGTAGTAGAAGTCCCATTTTTGTGCCAACAAAACTTGTCTAATGATCCAAACAAAATTTTGAAGATGATCTTGTTGTTGTATGAGGTATAGAGTCTGACCCCTCAAAATTTGTGATAAATCTGACCCTCTGATCCAAAGTTTTGAAGGTGACCGAGCACCATAGTAGATGAGCTATTTGTGGTGAATTAAGTGATTGTTGTAGAGGTCAATTATCCCAAAAATATTCTAGAAATGCTTCTCAACCTTAAGCTCTTCCCCAGTCATGTATTCTTCTTTTCCTCGGCCTCTTGTACATTTTCCTTCTATTCTAAGATACCTTCTCTGAAAATTCTTGGTCAAATGAATGTTTCAAATCTTTTTTCTTGTTTTTATATGAGTTTGACATTGAACTGAATGGACACATCTTTCTAGAGGTAGGCTGACATGGATCTCTAAGTGTAAGTCAACTCAATATCAGAAATATATTTTTTAACTGGAAAATTCGATATCTCACAAACTACTAGGAGTTTAAGGATAAATAAGGGCTCATTGGAAAGAGGAAAAGGTCCTCGTTCATATGGTATAGGTCCCATGTTGAAAGGTTTCCTCCAATATCTTCAATTTGATTTTTCTTTGAAGTTGTCCTCAAATTGTTTAGTGCAAAAGATAACTAGGACAGTATGACTTCTCTTTGTTTGGCTTCTCCATTGTTTGTCTTCTCCATTTTTTAGCTTGTTTATCATCATAGGATCATGTAGGGCATCCACATCATCTTGATAGTGTCCAGCAATGAGTGTATCATACATGTCATCACATAATGTTGAAGTGATATGCTATAGTGCATCATCACTAGGAGAACTCCAAAATAGTCTTCCAACCCTCAAATGATCTCCAACCATGTTACCACCATCAAGTGTATGACATCATCAAGTATCATAAAGTGTGGTCATTCTTCAATATTCTAACATCATTAAGTGTATGAGTCCATATGTCATCAAGAGTTAAGGTCTAGATCATCAAGTGCATGAAACATTAGATCAAGGAATTATTAGGACTTCTTTCATTAGTGGCTTGACTTCTTCATGATTTGACATCTTCATTGATGGTATCCTGTCAACCAAGAGTCATGACATCACTATCTGGAGCTAGGCATCTCAAAAATATTGACGTCTTGGTCAATGCCATATTGACATCAATGATAATCTTGATTAACATATCCCACCAAAACTGGTCAAGGGATTCCTAGGCCTTTGGGAATGAACCTTGAGACCACCTCCACCCCAGATTTTGAAATCCACTCGGCAATTCCAAAGTTCTAAAAACCAAAATAAACATCCTAACATATCATGGAATCTAGAAAAAAGGCTAGGCTGGGCTTAAAAGCACTATCATAACCCAACAATACCATGCCACCGATAGCAAGAGAACCATACACCAACATGCAAATCCATGCATGTCCAAACCAGCTAGGAAATCACACATTCTAAAGGTTACCTGCAAGTATTGTTGTTGAAGTTTCTTAATACTACTTTCCTTTCCTTGTTCCTTGATTTTTTCCTTTCCTTTCCTTTCCTTCCCTTTCCTTTGCTCCAAACTAGAGTGCTCCAAGAAAACTCTAATTGACCAAGAGAGTGAGAAAGAGAGCGAATAATGAGAGAGCTCCAAACTTAAACTTGACAAAATCCATGAACTAATCCTAGAAGCATTTTTATGCATGAGGCCACTAATTTCTTCATTTTCTATTATTTTCCTTTCATTTTCCTCCTCACATGCAACCTGTGACCTTTTACCTTCCTTTTCTCCTAATTTCCTTTATTTTCATAAATAAATGTGCCAAAGATGCCTTTTTTCCTTTTAATTCCTTTGCCTTAGCCTTTGCCAATTTTCCTTAGCCAAAACACATATCCATTAATGCCCACTAGGATATATTTTCCCAACATTCAACTTTGAATAATTTTCCCTTAACCGTTGTCTTATTTTGCCTTTATTAACTTTTATTACATGAACTTTTCACCAGGGTTGTTACACTAAGTCACGACCATGAAAAATTGGCACAGAATTCAGTCACTGGCACAAAAATTATTGTAAAAATCCCCGTATGCATGCATTGTTGTGGGAGCGACTAGAGGGCCCTAGTCACATGCATGCCCATGTCAAGGGAGCGATTAAGGATTTAAGGCAACAAAAAGTCAGTTTGTCTCAGGGGTTTGTCACCTAGATGGGTTGGGTGGCTCCTGTGGATTCTGCTGCATGTGTAAGAGGTCAAGTTGTCTGTGTTCCATCGGTTCCACTTACTTAACTATTACATGGCAAGTTGAATCATATCATAGTAACTATTCATCACATGTTTACCCAGGTTGGTTGGTTACTTAGGTAGACCTAGAAGGAGGGTGTTACAAAGTGGTATCATTGCACAGTTTCGTTCCCCGTTAGTGATGTCTGGTTTTCATTCCCCTTGAATGAATGTGTTGTCATATGTACATACTAGTTGCATATAGGTCCTTGTGCTTATTGTGTATTCATGGCATTGGGCATGATTGTAGTGGTGTCGACATAAGAAAGTTGATGGTGTTGTGGTTCTATGTGGTCATCATGAGTGTATGTTGGTTATGCATGTTAGTGATTATATATCATTATGCATACAATGATGTGGTTATAGTTGTCACCCATGAGGTCATAACATGTGGTTGGTATGGCCATGCATTGATGACTGGATAAGGGTTGAAACAATGAATAGATGTTGATATGAGTATGTTTATATGTATATATTGTGCTAATCTGGTTGGTATTGCAAACGATATATCCTCCCCGAACTATGCTAAGGTACATTGGTTTTCTCATGATTTGGTTTAGTTGACATAATATACCTTGTAGGAAGAAGAGATTAAAGATGACTAGCAAGATGGTAGACTACAGAGATTCTCCCTATGAATTAAATAAGCAGCATGGTGTTGGGCACTCCTCTGTCTTAGAAAACAAATTGATGAGTTTGAAGAAAGAAATAACGAGTTGTAAACTAGATAATGACATAATCATGTAGGCATAGGAGAAACAAGCAGAAGTCAATGCAGTAATTCTTTAGAGTCTATCAGAATTGCGGAGGCAAGGACCACTTCAAATCAGCTATGGAAAGGAGGATAGGACTAATGGGGCATATGGTAGGATATCTTGTAGTAGGCACAAGTCAAATAGAGATGACACAATCAGGGATGGAAGGTTCTTGGATACACTCGACATGAGAGGTGATGGACAAAGGTACTATTCTAGTTTTGGTTCTGATGGGTATCATGATCATCATCATTATAATCCTTACAAGAGGAGTGATAGGAAATATTTTCCAAATAATTTCAAGAAAGAAAAGTTGCCTATATTTAATGGGGAATTGAATAAATCACAAGATATAGAAGCATGGTTGCTTTGAATGAATAAGTTCTTTAAGACACATGATTACTTAGAGAACATGAAGGCCAAAATAGATACATTTAGTCTTAAAGGTAAAGCAGATATTTGGTGTGAAGATGTGAACAACGTCATAGATATTTATGAGGAGGATTTGACCTGGAGTGAATTCGAGTGACTATTCAGGAAGAAGTATTTATCGGAGAGGTAGTATGATGATAAGGAAAAAGTGTTTTATGAGCTAAAGATGGGATCTATGATTGCTGAGGAGTACACCAGTAGATTTATGGATTTGTTGAGGTATGTACCTTACCTCAAGGATGAGAAGGCTGAGATTGAGAGATTCATCAGTGGATTGCCGATAGAATTTAAGGATAACATTGAGTTTCATGAGCCTAGATCATTGGAGGAGGCCATATGGAAGCTAAAGCATTGTTATGAACAATCAAAGCATAGATCTGAGACTAAACCAAATTGGAAGGGTAATAATAATAATAAAGGGAAATGGGAAAGGAAACAGGGAAGGCCTCAAGGCACAAGTAATAAAGAGAATGCAATGTCACATAAGAAGTTCAATGCATCTCACAAAGGATAGGAATTTTGGTCTGAGCAGAACACGGGTGATAATAGGAAGCCTGTATAGTGTTGGACTTGTGGAAAATATCATCACCAGAGAGATTGTCGACAACATCAGGGTGGTAGAACATAGATTTATGGTGCCCAGGAGGCATAGAAAGTTGGATATGTTGGACAAAGTGTTACTAGGATCTATGCAACATTGAATAACAAGAAGGTAGATCACTGGGTGTCTATTATCGAGATGGATGGTAAGCTTTGTGATCAAGTTGTTTCTATTTTGATTGACTAGGGATCTAATTATAGTTATGTTAATCCTCACCTGGTGGATAACTGTGATTTGAATACATAAGTACATGCCAAGTCTTGGTTAGTGCAGTTGGCTATAGGTACAAAGAAGAAATTTCATCATTGTGTAAGAGCTTATGCATTTGAGTTGAATGGATGCCTACATCAGCACATTTAATTGTATTGTCGTTGGGATCATATAGTATGATTTTGGGTATGGACTGGTTGTATCTCCATAGGACCAAGGTGGACTATTATGACAAAGCTACTAAGTGTTTGGATGATAATGGAGAACAAAGAATATTAGAGGGTAAGATGAAAGAAACATTAGTTAGGATGGTGACAACTATGCAAGAAAAGCACAGCCAAAGGAAAGGGTGTGTATTATTTGTAGTGCATATTTCTAGTGACAAAGGCAAGGAAGTTGAGGATGCAGATTTCTTGAGAAGGTACATGGTTTCACAAAAATTTTAGGATGTATTTCCCACAGATATATCAAATTTTCTTCCTCATATGGAAGTATATTTCTCTATTTAGTTGGTACCAGGGGCAGCACCAACATCAAAAGCAACATACATGTTGGGCACTCTAGAGTTGGTAGAGATGAAGTTGTATTTGAAGGAAATGCTTGAAAAGGGATACATTAGGCCAAGTGTATCACCATGGGGCACACCAACATTTTTTGTGAAGAAGAAGGATGGTTCTCTTAGGTTATGCACTGATTACAGGAATTTGAATAAAGTGACCATTAAGAACAAGTATCCGTTGCTGAAGATTGATGATTTGTTTGATCACTTGAAGGGAGCAACAATGTTCTTGAAGATTGATATGAGATCCAGATATCATCAGGTACGCATCAAGGAAGACAACATTTACAAGACAAATTTCGAAACCAAGTATGTACATTATGAGTTTATTGTAGTTCCTTTCAGTTTGACTAATGCTCCAACTACTTTTATTTTCTTGATGAATAGTACGTTGCGTCCTTATCTGGACAAGTTTTTATTATATTAATTAATGATATATTGATATATTCTAAGAATGAAGAATAACATGTCGAACATTTAGAAGTAGTATTAATATTGCTAAGAGAGCATCAGGTGTATGTTAAGCTTAGGAAATGCAGTTTCTTTCAGACAAGAGGTACATTACTTGGGACATATGGTTTCCAAGGAAGGCATACACTACAAGAAAAGGATACATTGGTGAGGGGCAAAAAATGTCACCATAATCTCATTGGTGATGGTCAAAAGAGCATTCGTCACCAGAAACTGAGTGTCACCAAAGGTGGCCTTGCCAAACGTATAGGTGTTGTGGTGACATTCAAATTCCATCACCAATAATGATTTATAATGATGGATAGAAACCGTCACCATTTCATATGAGAAATGGTGATGGACCATAGCCTCAGTCACTAAAAAATGAATGTCACCAAAGATGGTGTCACCAAAAGATAGGTGTTATGGTGACATTCAAGGTCCATCAATAATATTGATTATAATGAAAGATAGCGATCATCACCATTTCATATGAACAACTACAATTTATTGTGATGGATCTTTCATGACCGCCAATATTGGTCCATATATATGGTGATGTTTGTTGACCATCACCAAAGGACACATTGCCAAAAGTATAGGTGTTGTGGTGACATTCAAGCTCTATCATAAATAATGACTATAATGATGGACAGTGACCGTCACCATTTCATATTTTGATGAGGGTCGAAAAATGTCAACATAAGGTCATTGGGGATGGGCAAAAGATCCTCTGTAACCAAAAATTGATTGTCGCCATCCCATATGGATATCAAGGCACAATGAAATCAAACCACCAACCTCCTACTTGTAAAGTAGGTGCTCTTCCATTTAGCTAGCACCCTTTAAAGAATTAGATTTTTAAAAATTAGACCTTGAAACTTCATAAATTGTAAATTATACAACTTTCAATAAATTAAAGTCTTAACATTCTATTACTAAACAAGCAAAGCAACATCGAAGGTGCAGGTCCCTACCTAATGGTTATGGAATTTATGAAGTGTGGGTGGAGGGAAAAATAGTTACGTATAATATAATAAATGTGTTCAGTTGAATACTCAATTAGAAGTGAAACTCTTAAGACATTTATAACCTATAAATGCCTATAACTAGAAAATGCACCAAATATTGCAAAGGAACTGTCATAAGTGGATAGCATATGGAAGAAGAGCATTGATGAAGGCATATGCAATATGTTATAGGTTGAGTGAAAGAAAAATCTCAATTTTTTTGTTATTGGGTGTTTAAATATCTGAATGATATCTAAAATTATGTGCAAATGTAATGCATATCTCCGGAAACCATCAATGGCATAGGATAATGTTGGCTTGTAGGGGCCTGACCCAGGGTCAGAGGTGATTTAGCCAAAAAAATCCTGGTACCATTGACCCTTTCGACAACAGTCCGCGGAGGGCGGACTAAGGTTTCACCTGAAGTAGTATGGGAGGGTGCTAGAACTAGGTTTCCGCACCCTATGGATGTCTGATGAGTTTTGACAGTTTGCAATTTGACCCTATGCACACGTCGCTACCCGCATCTGTTAGTCCCTCGCAACCTGTGATGATGCCTTCACACAGCCCTACTCGAGGCACGATCCATATTTTTACCCAAGTTCCTTACTATTAACCTATTATTATCTGATTACTTAGCTTATATGTGTAATTCTAGTGATAATTAATAGTATATCCATCATTCATATAAGTGCGCACGATAAACAAAACAGTATAGAATGTATAGAATGAAATATACAAGAAGATACACAAAAAATGGAATCAACTTCTCTTTATTATTCTTTGTTCAAGGTTACAGACATGACACTGCCCTGTGCACTCAGCTACAGGGGTCCATGCACTCAGTTGTAGAGTCTCTTCCTACTTCTACGACCTAATGCACTTAGACTCTTACTCTATTCTTGAACCATTCGTATTCATCTATCGTTATATATAATTAGCTATCTTTACAACTTAGAGCCTCGTTCTATTTATACAATCCCATGGTCCGCGGACCATGGGTACGCCGACATGACATTATATTACATTACAACACTTAAGGTAGACAACCCTATGATTGAATATAGATTTGCGCTCCGCACTCGCAATTCGCGGAGTCTTACAATACATCTGACCAAAACTTGGGCTTTGGACCCCAAAACATGTTGTGGGGGGATCCGATGCCCAAAAGATAAGAAAAATTAATATAATATATATATATATATTATATATATATATATATATATATATTTCCCCTTCACATAAACCAACATGTAATTTGGAATTTCACAAGTCCACACTCAAAACATGACAGCAACCAACAAATAAAAAAAATTGACTTGGACAGAAAGAAATAGCTTCACCTTCATTCTTGAGTTACTTCCATTTATTTGAATTTGACTTGTGACATTCTTTATCTGACAAGCAATCAAAATCAGCACTAGTATTATATTCATCCCACGGAATTTGGAGATCCCACTGACATATGCATTTTTTTTTCCATGCTTGAAAACCATGGAGATCCATGTCAATAGTAGAATATGATGTGTGCCTACTGTTATCTCAAAATCAGACCTGATAGGCTGCTGGTCAGGTTGACTCTAAGTAACTATTTCAAACCAAGCTTTTGACTAAGGCTTAGCCTCCTTAGCCTGAGAGGGCTCTCTCAAAGGGGTTTATGATTTTGATTAATGATAAGATGGCTAACTCTTGTGATGTAACAACATAGACAAATATAATGGCTGGATAAACATTTCATAAGTTCCCATTGGGCCTATGGAGTCAAGCATACTTCAGTGAACAATGACACTACCTTTGCATAGAAGTCAAGGCACTTAGCATTTAAATATTCAGAATACAACTTACATAAAACCACAGTTCACACATGCATACAGGAAGTCAGAGCACAATCAGTGAATTCCGAGTGATTATGCATCCATGCAACTGGAAAAATACATTAAGGGAAGAAAAAAACACATATTCTGAACATGACAAATCCTTCATGAATCCTGAGAAGAAAAGTAGATGCTTTGTATTACTGAAAATGGTCTTTACATAAGCTAAAACAGTACTTCTGTTATCAAATTTCCAACCCTCATTACGTTGTTGTCTCAGCCATATATAGAATCCTTATTCTAACTAATTCGAGTTTCCTCCTCCAGCATGAGGGGAATTTTAATAACTCGATTCTTATCTCTAATGACACCTATCAACTATTTAACTGTCTATTAAATACAAATAAAATGCTGACTGTAATTTTAAAAAGTCCTAAATCAATTATGACTCTAACTCCATCTTCGTGCCATAGTGGCTACTCCTCGTCCTTTGACACCTGGTCCTCTTTAGATTTGGCTGAGTTGGATATTAAATACGCCATATTGGCCTTTCAACGCTGAATCCTTATCTTCCCCGTGGTATTAGGAGATGTCCCCTGCTTCTCGGCTTCTGTTTTCCATAATTTGCTCGAACATGAATAGCACCTTTCTGATCCTCTAATAACCGAAGCTATGGAATGTGGCCACGTTTTAGATATGCTGTAGGCTGTGGTGATGGACAAGTGTCTCTTTTTCAAAAAATCCCGCTCATAATATCAAACTGTTGGTTCTGCGTTTAAATCATTACCTACAGCAGTTTCGTAGCGCACTACGAAACTGCTGTTTTATTTAAAACAGTTTGTTTGCTTTTTTTACCCGAGAACTTATATCACCCAATCATCGATTTCCAAAAATTCCCTTTGATGCTTCATATGTGTAGCAGGGATTTAAACATCTTCAAAACACTAAGATTAAGCAAAATTAGCAAAAGTTTGAAACAAAACCTTTCCTGAAAAGTGAATTTATTTATTAGGTAACCGGCTTAGCTCTGCCTTCAGGTCTTCAACGACTTTCTTCAGTTGGTTAATTTCTTCTTCAGCTACTTCTATTTGGCTTTTCATGGCTGCCACATAATCTCCTTGAGATGTGATGGCTGCTTTATTTTTGCTGCTCTTTTGCTGAGGTCGTGTTCCTTCCCCTGTTTCCTCTGTTCTGGGCAGTGCTTCCTGTACCTGCTGGAAATTTCTAGTCATAGGTCTCCTTGGTTTAAAAACAAATTCCTGGGCTGGCTCATCAAACTTAAGCCTTTTTGAGGCCTTGGTTTTCTTAACATTTACCTGTGGTGACTGTGTCAAATCAATCTGAATTGGTTTGGACTGTTCTAACTCAATATCCTGTAATAAATCATTCAGGCTTGTCTTGGACACAGGGCTCTCTTCGACAGCTATAGCTTTGCCTTTTTCTTTATTAATTTGGCTTCTTGTCCTTACCCTTGAGACTCCTTCAGATTTGCTTGCTTCTGGTACAGTCTTCTTACCCTGAGTCTTATCCTTTGTTGATTGCTGAGGCTGTTCTTGAATGACTAATGGCTTCACTGGTTTTGGTAGTTGTGGCTTGGTTTTCTTCTTGGCTCTTGCTTCCCTTTGAAGCTCAGCTATTGTAAACTCTTTGGTTGATTGAGGAGTAAGACCAGTCTTACTTTGGAATCCAGCCATGAAGATAAAAGAATTCCAGTCCCTGCTTAACTTCTGGAGGCTATCTAAAATCACCAACTTAATCAGACCATGATGAAATAAAGAGGTTTCACAGTCCTCTTTTCTCAGCTGCAACTTATCACACATCTTACTTAAACTGCGAAATAAATAAAATGGAATATCTATGGAGACTTTCCTGGTAAAATGCAAGAGCAGTTTAAAATGATAAGGATAAACCTTATTGTATCTTCCTTCACAGGTTAAATACTTCTGAATGAAGGTAAGAAGAAGAGCATAATGTTCCTTGAGGTAGTACCTGAGCACTGCTTTTGTGAAATCTTCATTTACATATACCTCTTTTAAGAACTCTTTACAAGGATTCCTATCAAATTTAAAGTTTTTGAACCATTCTTCCTATCCTCTTGGGATCTCGGTTGCAGCAGCTATTGCTTCTGGAGAAACCGATATCTCTAACATGGCAACCTTTGAATTCAAACCAGTGAAATTAAGCGCAAATTCTTTGGTTACCTGTGCATGCCCTCCTTGTAGCCTTTTACAAAATCTCTAGCACCCGGCATCTTTAAACGTCTTCTTCACGCCTTCATCTCTCAAGGTTATGTCCAGGCCTTCAGGTTCATTCCTTTGACATTTGCCAGATCTGTGCTCCTTTCTCTCCATTTTCACTTTGAAATCTTCACAGTCAAATTCTAACAGCTCCGGTTGAGATGGTGATACAGCGATACAGCTCCTCTTTTTCATTCAGCCTCGCTTGTAATCAGGCTCGCTTGAACAGCCTCGCTTGAAATTCAAATCGAAACATGACTGGTCACTCATGCAACACTTACGACCATTGTTAAGGACTATGCACGGTAAAATCTCTTGGGAATGATATTTCCGTGCATATCAAAAATCTATTGGTGGAGAAACGGCAAATGAACGTTCAGACATAATTCAAGAGGTACTCAGACTGACATGAGTGGACGCAAACGCTGACTCACCTATGGACTTGACATTTCAGGAAAGATTCGCTGTGGAATGCACGAATCCATAATTTCGCAGCGCTGTTAGTTATACTTTTTAATGATGCACTGCGAAACCGCTTAATCATTACGCGCTGCGAAACTGCTAGACTATGATTGCGCTGCGAAATGGGAAAATAAGAATGCGCTGCGGAATCACTAAAAGACAAGGTGACTTGGCATAGACAAGACATGACTTTGGAAAAATGATGAGTGGAGGAAAGCCAATAGGAGCAGAGTATGATTTAGGCTTAAAAACCTTTAAAACTCTGAATCCTAAGTGAGACAAATAAAAATGAAAACAACTTAGACATAGACCTTTGTCATCAAACTAGGGCATGTAGCTATATGCATCAAACTTTTAGTTCTAAGTGATAACACCTGCTTCTCAAGAACACATTCCTTATTAACCATTATTACTTGATAGAAACCAAAGAGACAACACAATATCAGCGTACACAAAATCCGCTACCAAAATATAATCATAACTTAGCTAAGAAGTCTAAAAGATGTTCCTAATTAATAAAATTTGTATTTGGAAATTCTATTTCTTTACATTTAAAAAAAACTACTTTGTACAACACTTCTGTCTATTTATCCAGGTAATTATATCATAGCATATGTGACATAGTAGCAAGCTACAATACCTAAAGTAAAAAGACAATTTTTCTCAAGAAAATAGATTTGGAAAAGAGCTTTGAAAACTATATATTGTCATCAAATCTTTAATTAGTTTAACAATAAACTAGTTGGAGTTTGAAAATCAAAATCATTCATAGGAAATGAAGAAGACAATGGCCAAAGTCATTATTCATACAAATAAAGCGAGAGTCATTATTTCCATTGTAGATAACTGAAATTTGGGTAGTGGTCTAACAGTTAGAGCTTATTTATATGGAAGATTCATCAATACCATCATTTTTTTTCCACAGTCTATTTTGTCTCTAGATCCAAATCAGATAGCTTTCTATTCTGAAGTTCTACCTTTCAGGTACTGATTTCTGGCTCACCCTTTAAAACACAATTCTACCACTCCATTTGATTTTGTTTTGTCAAGAGAACTGGCAGGGACTTCCCATCCTCTATTTTACATCAATCAATAACCATCCATCAATGATATAAAGAATAACAGATACACAACAAAGGCCAAATATGTGCTTCTTATATACCTATGTTCTAGGACTCATCTGACCTTACTGGTGCAAAGAGCTCACCATGAAAAAATAGCATCCACATGGAATTTACAAAACAATTTTAAATCAATTTCCAAGTAAACTAATCAAAACATGAACATACTTTCAATCAATAAAATCTCTTACTTAAAATAAAATTGGCCTAGGATTGAATGTTATATCAACCATATCAAGTAACTAACATCGGGTGAGAAATACATGCCATGCATATTGGATTAGTGAAATAATTGATCTGATAAAGCTTAAATCAAATAGATGACTTACATCTAAGAAACGCAAATAAATGACTTACAACTAAGACATGAGGTTGCCCTTTCAACCCTACTATTAAATAACTCTTTTTTATGTCACATACCATTAAACTTTTTTTGATACCAGGTGGAAGTGGTATTGTAACATTAACCAATGATAGAGTCTATGTCCACGACTACTTCTCAATATCCGCTCCATTAGTAGCATTTGGGGCTAGATAAGATACATGCAAAAACCATCAACATGAAAATGAAATCTACATCCTTGTAAAAAAATGGGAGGAAAAAAAAATCAATAAATTGAAATAGACTGTAGGATAAATCATTCCTGCAACATGATTTTATATTGTCATGAACAACAAAAAAATAAATCTGAAGAAATGTAATTTTTGCCACATTTTGACAATCATTTCCTTTTGCATATTCTATGAGCAATTGATGAAAAAAGTCAGCTAAAGCTTGTCAACATCAGGATTATAGTAAAACACAAAGGAACCAATCCAACACATATATAATCCTAAACATAGGTATCTATACATAAGTATTTATTGAGGACATTCTATTTTGTGAAAATATGGAAGTCAAGTATTTGAAGTAACACAACTTATGATACCACTACCTTGTGAAGTCTATTCATTCGAGTATTTACGAAGTCCATTCAAGAATTTCTTCAAAGTTTAAATTTCAAACAATTAACATGTAGCCTAAGAAAACTCAAATTTGAAAAGGAGATAACCCAAAGATGTAGAGTATATATCTCACATTTATATATCCTAATTTCCAAACATTGAAATGACACTTTTTAGCATACTATTGTGAATTCAACCTAAAATGCTAGAAAAAAATATTGATAGTTATTTTTGTTAAAAATGGAAACTAGGGCCAAATTCCACTTTGAACAACTCCTTTGGGGAAGATAATTGTGGCACTGAATTCCTATTTTTGAGAGGACCAAAATTGATCTAAATATCATCAAATTTGGATAAGTAGAAGTGGAATTTTGAATTTATGTTTCTCTCATGTAAATTATTTAGGTCGGCCTCAAGTATATGTCGGCTTAAGAAGATGAAAAGTCATGTCCCCTCAATTCCATTGAATTGTGTATATAGAGGAGCATTCTCTCTTATTTGGGACACATCAATCAAACGAAAAACATATCTCTGTGGCAATGAAGATTAAGGAGGCTAAATTATGGTTATGGTTGGAACTATTTTGGTTAGGGCTTTGTCATAACAAGTTCAAGTTTGGAAATAATTCTTCGCTATGGTTACGGACAATCTTATATATGGGTTGTGACTTGCTTCGTATGTAACTTCTTCCTATAGTTTGGCTGCAGCTAGAAGATGTTCTCACAGCTTGACCATAGACCTTGAATCACTTGCCCAGGGAGCTTAAATACAACAGAAAGTCACTGACCTTATATGAATGTATTCAGGTACTTGCTGAAGATGACGTGGAAACTTAAAAATAGGCTAGGACTACTATAAATAATAGAGCCCTTTTAAGAAGAAAAAGGCTGCACTATTCATAGATATTCAAGGGTTGGAGCAACATGCTTCAGAAGCACTAATCCAGAACCACAAAGATAATATCAATGGTGACCTTAATGTGGTCATAAACTAGCTCCTTAAGCTAGTGAAAGGGAGCATAATGTGAAATAAAGAAGGTCGTAGTAGAAAGGAGTACTTTTGGATTAGTCAACTTAGAAAGCAGTGGACTATTGTTGCCCTAACCAAACCAATCTTCTACAACAATATGATCTATCCTCTAGGAACAAACTGCGCAAATTACAGGATTAAATGGATCTAAGAGTAGTTATGCCTAATCTTCATATTGGAAACTTATTTTATATCATTGTACTCTCTCTCTTTCTCTATTCAACATTTGGTGATAATAATAAGAAGATTTGATCAAGGGTTTCCCCATCTTGGGGATTTTCCTTGGCTTGAGCCATATTCTCATGTCTTTATGTCTTGGATTTTCTTCTGCATCTATCATTTATGTTCTTTCATTAGTTACTATTATATAATGTCTAATGTGATTGGTAAATGGATTAATGGGCATATAGTTGAATGATGTATCAAACCTAAGCAAAGAAAATGTTAAATAAAAACTAACATGCTATTAGAGCTCAGGTGAGGACAAGCCCAAGATTAAAGAGATTGCAATCACTAAAGAATTTCATTGATACCTCCAGCTCTCTCTAGTAAATCAAATCATAGTTTAAATCTGGGTTACTTCTTAAGGCCTTCTTCAAGCCCTAATCAGTAAACATGGGCACCAATCCTAAATATATTCAACTATCACGGGAAAAATTTGGATGGCATCAAGGTATTTTCTTGTACTTTATAACAGTCCTACTTAGCAAGCTTAAGATTGTATCATCATCGTAATCTTATGGAAATATATTTTTTATGATCCTTGGAGGTAAGGTCAATCCTCTACAAATCTCTGTTTGAAGTACTATTCTCATCTCTGGAGGATTGCTCAAGTGCAGGAGATATCTATCTAAGATATCTGGAATACTTCAGATAACAAGCATAGTCTTTCATTCATTCTATCATTACTTTTGAAGCCGAGATTATTTCCTAAGAAGTTACAGTCATTGACATCAATCAAGAGTAACAAATCATAGACCAAAACATATTTCAGAAGGGTCCTAGAATCTAAAATTCCTCCATCAAATTGTGAGCATGATCACCATGATCATTGATTAGTAGCAATTGTTCAGCACCTATTCTCTTTATCAGTGCCTCTGGTTTTGGAAGGATATTTCGCTTTGAAGATAGAAGTTTACTGTGATGGGGTCAAGTCACTATGATGCCTGGCTTGAAGGATCAAATCATCTGACTTATTGTAGGAGTAAGGCCGAGGGATTTTGTAAGAGAAAAGCTAAAGAGGGATCATATTGATCTCAAGAGATGGATTATGGTTATGTTGGAGTTATCCCTAAAACAAGGTTATCAATAATCTGAGCACATGAAGGTTCGAATAGTCAACACTGGGCACTCAATGGTCATTTTACACAATCTCTCAACCTCCTTAAAGATGATTGTTGCAGTGAAATTATAGTATATTCATGTTTGTGAAAGCTTCAGTAACTATGCAGACTTGGTTATTATTATTTGGAAGGTTCATATCTGAACCATGTGGCATATTGAACTTTCTCATTGACTAAAGCATGATAACATTGTCATCAAGATAACTTTGTGGCCTCCTTGAAAGAGAATTGATTCATTATACCATCTTGCAACTCACAAGTTGATTGGATATTACCTTTAGATCTACATGAGGATGAAATTTTAAATAATTCATATTTGTTAAGATTCTGACAGAGTTAGATTGTGGCAGCAAGACCAACATGAATCTAGGGTAGCGTATTGAATAGACAGAGGTATGTTTACAATTATGAATAATCGTATGAAAATTATAGTTCTAAATCTGTGTTGTTGCATTAGTATAAAGAATATCATTGAACATGTATGCAACTAAAAGTAACATATACCCGAAGCAGACAACCTTTGCATCAAACCAATATAGGTATTTTTTTAAGCCCTCTTCTTGCTTAATCTTTAGCAGTATCAAGCAGTAAGGGACATAATGAATGCACTCTACTATGGGATACTTCTGGGAATTTTATGTCATCAGTACTTTGTAGTTATGCAGTAAGGATTTGAAGCGAGACAAACATTCATCATTTAAGTAGGTTTCACTGTTATAATTCTTCTATAGAAACATTTGTCAGTAAGAGTGCTTATGTAACACTGTAAAGGTACAAAATCTACTATGTCAAAATATTGAAGCAGAAACAAAGGTATGTGTGTATTTGGGGTATCAAAATTCAGTTGTAAGAGTTTCTTTGTCTAAATATCATGATTCATTTGAAGGGGTTTGTAGTAATCATTGTAAATGGGCCTACCATATATATATCTCCAAATCAATTTATGGATTGGAATTTTTCTTCATTCTTTTAAGGGTTTCATTAAGCTCATTTACAGGTGGTTTCATTATCCATATATAATTTAGAATAGTTTGAAATTACTGGAAACAGAAGGTTCAACCCTTCACTCACTGTTCTATGTATATCGTTCTTGTGATTTGATTATTTTTCTTCAATTGGTATCACCGTGGTATTATCCTCTATAGAATACGGTCTCCAAGTTTAATGAAATATCACTAAGAATTGTGCCAAAAAAATTAGTATGTATGTCATATTGTTGCTCCTCTTCCTCATGTGGAAGGCATAATAATTTTATAAAATTAATGAAAATCTGAACTAGGGATATGTTGGAACCCATCAATTTTCCTTTTCTATATATGGTAAGAGAGGAATAAAATTCCATGGGGATAGTAATTATGTGCATGTGAAATAATGATAGTGCTTGGAATGACAAGCAAGCCACTAATAGTGACTCATGGTAATTGTAAGTGGTCATAAAAATATAAATGGATGTTTGTATCGAAGGATTTTAACAATCATTATTTGTTGCTAATTGAGAAAGTTTAAGGATTCCAATATAGAGATAAATTATAAAAAAATCCTTAGTGATTGAGTATGGTTGGGGAGGATATTAATTTATCCTCTCAGGTGCCTGAGATAGACCAAGAAAACTGTGTATAATCATACTCAATCACTAAGGAAATTTTATAATTCATGTGTAAAAGTTACATTAGTTAGGAAAATATATTGAGAAAATAGAAAACACATTTAATCAATTGGATTTAAAATATTTGAAAAAACAAGTACTTTTGAAAAGATTAATTTTGTTCTTGTAGGGGCTTCCCCATGTGGTCAACGATTGTTGATGTTGTTTGTAATGTTGACTTGATGGTAGTAGGGCTCTAATCAGGATGCTTCTACTTCACCAAAGCTACAATGCCAGCTATATGTGGTGTCATCATGCTTGTCCCTGATATCATGGAAAATCCTTCTCCTTGATAATTGACTTCATAAGTGCCATTAGGAGACCATGCTGCCCATATTAGACCAAGACCAAGAAAACTGTGTATAATCATATTCAATCACCAAGGATTTTTTATAATTCATGTGTAAACTTTACATTAATTAGGAAAATATCTTGAGAAAATATAAAACACATTTAATCGATTGGATTTAAAATATTTGAAAAAGAAATTACTTTTGAAAAGATTGATTTTGTGCTTGCAAGGGATTCCCCATGTGGTCAACAACTGCTGATGTTGTTTGTAATGCTGACTTGATGGCAACAGGGCTCCAATTAGGATGCTTTGTCTTCACCAAAGCTGCAATGCCAGCTATATGTGGTGTCACCATGCTTGTCCCTAATATCATGGCAAATCCTTGTCCTTGATAATTGACTTCATCAGTGCCATTAGGAGACCATGTTGCCCATATTATACCAAGATCAATAAAACTGTGTATATTCATACTCAATCACTAAGAAATTTTGGTAATTCACATGTAAACTTTACATTAATCTAATCCTTGAATCACTCTCCATTCCTCCATCAGTAGTCAAAGACGCGCAAGACATAAAATGATTTCTCCAACCACAATTGTGCTCCAATTCTCATGTGGGTTTCGAAGAAGGGCCTCCATGACTTGGTATCCAAGAAGGTGCTTCTTTAGGTAAGGGTGTTGCAGGCTACAAAAATTGTGATTTCAGAAGCCAATCATGGAGGAAAGAGCTCTCAAAAACTGGTGAGTTTCTTTTACACTCAATTCTTCAACAAAATGGGACTTTGGGTGAAATTCTAGATTCAACCCTAATACAAGAAGGAGATATTTTAGAAATATTAAAGGGTCTATGTGAATTTAGAGAATGGAAGAAGGCCTTGGATGTATTTGAATGGATGAGAAACCATGAGGATCACAGCCCAAATGCAAAAACAATTGTAGCCATGATCGTGATTTTAGGCACAGAGGCTCAATGCTCTAAAGAAACTAACTTGTTTCATAATATTCCCCTAGAAGGTTATCCTATGACTGTCTATGCATATACCTCTTTAATTCTACTTATTCCTAGAATGGTATGTATAGAGAAGCGATCTCTTTGTTCAAGAGAATGGAGGAAGGTGTATGTGAACTGAATGTTGTCACCTACAATGTAATTCTTGATGTATACAGCAAAATGGGTAATTCTTGGAATAAAGTTGTATCACTTTTTGAGGAGATGAAAACTCAGGGAATTAGACCTGTTGAATGCACCTATAATACCATTATAGATGTCTGTGGTAGAGGAGAGATGTATGAAGAAGCATCCAATATTTTCAAAGAGATGAAGGTAGAGGGATTTCCCCTATGTAGAATCACATACAATTCTCTTCTTAATGTCTATGGGAAAGAAGGGTCGCATGGATAAGCTCTCAGTGTTTTGACAAAAATTCAGAGCAACAAAGTGTATCAACCTAATACTGTCACCCATAATGAAATATTTCTAGTTTATTGTACTAATGGATTTTGTAATGAAGCTACTACTTTCATGGAAAAAATGGTAATAAAAGGAGTGAAGCTTGATGTTTTTACATACACAATCTTGAAATCTACATTTGGGAAAGAAGGAAGAGAGGAGAAAGCCTTGGAGTTCTTCATACAAATTAAGAATGCAGGTTGTCATCCTATTCTATGCACTTTCAATGCTATCATTGCAATGTATGGAAAAAAGGAAAGATTCCAAAAGTTGATGTTAGTGTCTAATAAAATTAATTCTAGTGGCTATATCCCAGATTGCGTCATATGGATTACTATGGTGGTTGTGTGTGGTAAAAGTGGTATGCATAAGCATGTTTCTAGACTTTTTAAGGAAATAAATAAAGTTGGATATATTCCAGATCAAGACACTTATAATATCGTGATTGGTGCTTATGGAAAGTGTGGGTTAGTTAAGCTATCTCTAAAATCATATAGTCAAATGATAAAAGCATGATTTTAACCTAATCTCTCTACTTACAATTCTCTTTTGAATGCATTAGCTAGGACAGGGTAGTGGAAGGAACCAGAAATTTTTATCATGGTAACTACTTGTGACTGTTTTATATATACAGATATTCTATTTATTTTTCACTTCATTCATTAGGTCATCAAGAAATTAGCCAAATACAATGCAAAAAGGATAAGAGACACGAGATGTATCTTTTAGTCCCATTGACTTACTCTTGTGGTCATCCAAGGACATTAATATTATTATCTTATCTTATCTTATTCTCTCCTGAACAATCCATTGTCGTCAAACTTTGGCTTACCACCTTCACTACTAACCACATCAACTAGATTCCTACAACAATCCATATTCAAATAAGGTGCTTCTTTAGGTAAGGGTGTTATAGGCTACAAAAATGGTGATTTTGGAAGCCAAACATGGAGGAAAGAGCTCTCAGAAACTGGTGAATTTCTTTTACACTCAACTCTTCAATAATATGGAACTTTGGGCGAAATTCTTGATTAAACCCTAATACAAGAAGGGGATCTTTTATAAATGTTAAAGGGTCTATGTGAATTTAGAGAATGGAAGAAGTCCTTGGATGTATTTGAATGGATGAGAAACCATGAGGATCACAACCCAAATGCAAAAACAATTGCAGCCATCATTAGGATTTTAGGCATAGAGGCTCAATGCTCTAAAGAAATTGACTTGTTTCATAATATTCCCCTAGAAGGTTATCCTATGAATGTCTATGCCTATACTTATTTAATTTGTACTTATTCCCATAATGGTATGTACAGAGAAGCGATCTCTCTGTTCAAGAGAATGGAGGAAGGTGTATGTGAACTGAATGTTGTCACCTACAATGTAATTCTTGATGTATACATCAAGATGGGTAATTCTTGGAATAAAGTTGTATCACTTTTTGAGGAGATGAAAACTCAGGGAATTAGACCTGATGAATGCACCTACAATACCATTATAGTTTTCTATGGCAGAGGAGAGTTGTATGAAGAAGCATCCAATATTTTCAAAGAGGTGAAGGCAAAGGGATGTCGTTGTGTAGAATCACATACAATTCTCTTTTTAATTTCTATGGGAAATAAGGGGGTCATGGACAAGCTCTCATTATTTTGATAGAAATATAGAACAACAAAGTGTATCGACCTAATACTGTCTACCATAATGAAATGATTCTAGTTTACTATACTACTGGATTATGTAATGAAGCTACTACTTTGATGGATACAATGATAATAAAAGGAGTGGAGCTTGATGTTTTTACATACACAATCCTAATATTTTTATTTGGGAAAGAAGGAAGAGAGGAGAAAGCCTTGGAGTCTTCATACAAATTAAGAATGGAGGTTTTCATCCTAACCTGTGCACTTTCAATGTTATTATTGCAATGTACAAGTAAAAAAAAAAAAAAAAAAAAAAAAAAAAAAAAAAAAAAACCAAGATTCCAAAAGATGATGTTATTGTCTGATAAAATTAATTCTAGTCGCTATAACCTTGATTGAGTCACGTGGAATACTATGGTGGTTGTGTGTGGTAAAAATGGTATGCATAACCGCATTGCAATACTTTTTAAGGAAATTAAGAAAGTTGGATACATTCCACATCAAGACACTTATAATATCGTGATTGGGGCTTATGGAAAGTGTGGATCAATTAAGCTAGCTCTAAAAACATATATCCAAATGATAAAAGTAGGATTTTGTCATAATTTCTCTACTTACAATGCTCTTATGAATGCATTAACTAGGAAAGGGCAGTGGAAGGAAGAAAAAATTATGATCATGGTAATTACTTGTGACAGTTTTCACAAGTAATTATATATTTTTTATTGGTATATATATATTCTTTTTAGTTTTCACTTTGTTCATTTGTTCATCAAGAAAATAGCCAAATACAATGCACAAAAAGATAAGAGACATGGGATGTATCTTTTAGTCCCATTGACTTACTCTTGTGGTCACCCAAGGCAATTAATAAAATTATCATATCTTATCTTATTCTCTCCTGAAAAATCCATTGTGCTCAAAATTTGGCATACCACCTTCACTACTAACCACATCAACTACATCCCTACAAAAATCCATATTCCCCAATTCTTGGGTCCTGGCATGACAAGCTCTCAACCTCAACGACCTTCTAACTTCACATAAGCATAACTTCCTATACAAAAATTTAATTTAGAGACACCAAATTCTTCCTTGTGTCTAGAGATATAGAAATAAATTCTATGTCTCCGATTACTTGAACCAATTTTCCCACGACAACTACTTCTACTCATTTTGGGAGCTGAATGGTGTGGCCACCTATGATTCCATAAGCCTTACCTGATTGCAATGTCTTTGTTTCTAGTTTTTGTTCACTTTTATATATGCATTTAACATATGATTTACTTGATAATCCCTAAATGTTGTTGTCATTATATTACACCCAATTTTATCGTTGGTTTACCTTCAATTCCATTTTCCTAAGATGCTCTAATTATTGGTCATGTTCATGATGAATATTTAAATGACTACAAATTTTCCATCAAAAGAATTTGATGGGTGTTAAACCCAATTCAATTACCATTGTCAGTGCTTTTCTTTCATGTGCTTACTTGGGAGATGTGTGGGAAGGCAAGGACTTCATATCCATATAAGCAAAAGTAAATTACAGATGGATCTTTTGGTTTGGAACACACTTGTAACCTTATATTTCATGAGAAAGGGTTTATGGGAATCACATCAATGTTTCATACAATTCTAGAATATTAATAACTATGTCATCAGTAATGCCAATGCTATAGATATCAATACATTTTTGTAAAGAGAACATATTGAATGAAGCATTGGTTGTTCTACAAAGATCAATATGTGTAGACTCCAAAAGCTATGTTTGTGTATTCCTGGTATGTGGCAATTTGAAATCCCTTAGAAAGGTCGAGCAAGTTCACACCTACATGATCAAAACTAGGTTTGAGTCGAGCTTGTGTTTGGAAACTAAATTTATGTTAATGTATGTAAAATGTGGGGATTGCTCAGATGCTTGCAAAGTGTTTGATGCAATGCATGAGTGCAATATGTTTTCATGGAATTAAATTCTTACTGGCTATACACAGCATGGGATAGATGATGAGTCCCTACTAATTTTTGGGAAAATGCAATTCAAGAACATGAAGCATGATTATGTCACATTCTCCCCTCTTCTAAAGGCATGCATGAATGTTAGTGATTTGGTACGAGGAAAGATATGGGAAACGTTGTGAATATTCCTTACAACTCTTGTCCCAAATGTGACACGTGAGTATGTAAGCTTATTACAAAACTATCTTTGAGAACAAGCACCACTTTGAAGGCAAGACTGTTTTGGATGTAGGCATAGGAAGTGGTAATTTGGCAATCTAGTGTGCACAAGCTGGTGCAAGGAAATTGTATGTTGTTGAAGCAACCAAAAAGTTAGAACATGTTTGTCCAAATGTAATCAGAAATGTTGTTAGCCACATTGTTTATGGAAATGAAGGATTTATGGAGGATGTCATGTTTCTTGAAAATTTGATGTAATTATCTCAAAGTGGATGGTGTATTTCCTTATACATGAATCCATGTTTCTGTGATCCATGAACGTGATCGATTTTTGAATCTAATTATAATCATGGAAACTATGTGTACACTTAGTTCACATTTTTGTTGGTGTAGCCACATGGTGGCATTGGTGCATGCAACAGTTACATGATATATGTTGATGAATGAACTCAAGCATTGGTTATAGTTTAGTTATTGATTTTGGATTATGAAGTTGAGTTTTTGAATTGGAAATGTTAGAAGAGAGAATTTTCAAAGCTTAAATTTATAAATCTTATAGTGTTGCTTCTTTCACTTATCTAGTGCACTAGGGTTAAAGTGCCCCACAAGCCCTGAATTGGGGAAAACTATGGTCTTTAAGCATTATTGCTTGGACTACACTAGTTCTCCACACAGCACCATGTTGAGGGCTCTTAAGAGGAATAAATCTATTTGGGAGTGTCCAAATGCTTGAAGAGAAAATGTGTTCAGATTTACATGACAAAGATTGTACACACTCTCTTTTATGTTCCTTATTTGAAGCATCATACAAAGAGAGGCAACATCATTTAGGCCTTGCAAATTTTTTATGAGGCTTTGTTGTTGAAATCTATAAATACAATTGTCCAATGACATGCAACATTTTTTCACATTTTTAATAGTAATAAAACAGATTCTTGCCACCTTTTAAGGGTTATGGAAAATAAAGGACATACTCTATTCACATTGCAATTGAAAAGCACTTGAAGAACTAATTTGGATTTTTTTGAGGTAATATGGATTTCCAGCCAACGAAGCAAAAAAAATCTCAAAATGATTCACTATACGTTATTGAATGGGTGATAGTCACACATCCTCTGGAATAAATAGCCTAGGCATCTTCAAAGAAAATATTCTTGCAAATTTTGGGATGGCATGTTAACAATTATAGTTGCCACATTCTTTTATTAGATCCATTGTTTTGCAACCAGTCAAAAGTATACTCCCTTTAGTTTCTTGTTCAACCTATTTTATGCTCTTAATAGGAATAGAGCCTTTAGTGACGTTTGATGGTTGAGCATAAAAAATCAAAGGAAGAATCTCATTTGTACCATCGCTTGTCAAGATATGTTGAACATTTAAAAATCAATAATCTGCAACTGTTGTATTCAAAGAAGATGCACATTGGCTTTGTTGGACTTCCCAATAAGGATATGAAAAATTGCCTCTAGTTCTTGACAACAAATCACATATTCCAAATATGGGGCAAGCAAAATCCAACATTTAACTACCATTATGCTTACTATATGTGTTGGTGCTTTAAAGAAATTGAAAGAAAATAACCTTGATAAGACTGGGACAATTGAATTTCGAAAGAAAGGGTGTAAGGAGGGCTAAGAAAGTAATGGATTCAATGCATTAGGAGAAACACTAGGGGAAGAAGCCACAAGAAGAATATTTTTTTCCTTTTCATTTTAGATTTTCTTTGCATCTAGATCAACTAAAATGAGTGGCTTTGTATCTCTAGGATTTTCCTTGCATCTGGATCAATTGAAATGGATGGCTTTATATCTACAAAGATCAATTTTTTCACATTTTTAAAAGTAATAACACAGTTTCTTGCCAGCTTTGAAGGGTTATGGAAAATAAAGGACATACTCTATTCACATTGCAATTGAGAAGCACATTGAGAACTAATTTGGATTTTTTTGGGGTAATATGGCTTCCCATACATCGAAGCAAAACACTCTCAAAATGATTCACTATAGGTTTGTTGAGGGATTTTATCCCCTAGGGCTTTTGGGTGGAACCCTAGCAGATTGAAAGTTGTCTAAACAAAGAAACATGCACACACAGCCATTATGCCAGCAAAAGCTAATTCTAAAGTAAGAAGGACATACCTCAGGTCCTACGTTCGGGTAGTTCCTCAAGGGTCCAAACCCTTCTTCACATCCCTTTCGCTCCTTTGCCCTGCAAAACCAATAATTCCAAAGAATGCAGCAGTATGTGGACAAAGATTTATACAAAAATCATCTTTATGTTATACAAGAAAGGAGTTAGTTATAAACTTTTAGACATCCATTCATACATGAAATTCAAACTTGAACATCATTAACATAAAGAAGAAGCATATTGGGAATCAAGACGTGTTTCTTTATTAGACAAATAGAAAGTACAAAAAAGAGTAATATCACCTAAGCAACCTCTGCAGGCTCAAAGCTCAGCCTCCTTCTGGATTTGTCCCGCCTCAAGCCTCTAGCATATCTCCTTCCAATAATCACTCCAAGATTCCATAACTAAGGGATGAACATCAAATCACAAGGAAACAAGGGTTTCCTGTACAAATGGGGGAAGTTCACAAGGCACAAGGGTCTTCAGACCTGATCAGGGGGAAATCTCAGTATAATAACCTTTCTCTCTCTTCTCTCCTCCTTATGCCTTCCCTTTGGTGTCTTTTTATACCAATTCCAAAGTAGTTTTTTAGTTAGGAATTGGTTGGGAACAGTTGAGGCCACAGGCACTAACAGGTGATCAGCAGGTAAAACCCACGATATTCACCCGAAAATAAGGAGTTTTATATTCTTTTAAGTGTTTTAATACATATATGCAGGTTGGGTATATATGAACCCGCGTATACACGCGTTTAACTCAGGGGCAATGTCGCGTACAGGGAATAAAACACTGTTTTTTAGATTTTGGACCAGGTTTAGAAGGAGGGGTTTCCCTAGGCCATGAGTGCAGCATCACAAACCATAATAGTGAGATTTGGAGCTATAACAAGGAAGGTGATATGCATCGCACCCTCTGCATTGAGCTCTCAGTATGGTCCAGTTTTGACCATTTATGAGCAGTTTTCAGTGGAGAACTTCTGGGAGATGATGTAATTAGTTGACCTTGTTCCTTT
>APFE031546257.1:0-15164 GCA_000404065.3 Pinus taeda | reverse complement strand
TTACATCAAAGAATGATCATAATAATGAGGAAAATTACATTGTTTGTGAGAATCATTCGGAAACGCAGTTGGATAGCATATCAAAGGAATCTTGTGTGGTTGAGAATCAATTGTCTGAAGATATAGAATGTGATGATGATCATCAAACTAACCATTTCCTCTTTGACCCTATAACTGAATACATGGAAAATCTTTGCACACCAGTATTTCATTTTCATTTGCATTATGAAGATCAGATACATCATAAGTTGATTTGGTCATCTCACTATCATGGTTATTTTCAGTTCAAATGCAGTCAAGAGCCTCAAATATCAGAAAAGACAATTGATTCGCTTTATTGGAAATATCATGTTGCCTGGCCTAAAGTGGAAATAGCAGCTGATAGGGTAGGTAGGAATGTGCAAATAAGCTCAGGGTAGGTTGACTAATCATTTTTAGTGGGTGCAATTTGAGTCCTTGCAGGAATCATTAAAGCTTGGGGAGCAGATTGGGCAAAATTTCAAAGTTTTATTCTAACAAATGAATAGCACTAGATCTACAAGTTCTTAGTGTGCCACAGGGGTACACTATCCGAAGTGGAGCCACTGTTACCACCAAAACAGGAGTTTACTTTTCTTTTGCATGGTCTTAGATGAGTGTGTCAAGTCTTCTTATGATTAGTGGGTAGGTGTTAGGTTAGGAGTCTCAAAGGTTTAGTTTTTATTTTTTGTCCAAATAAAGTCTAACATCCTTTTCTTATGTTTCATGAGTCCCACAACCCTATTTAGAAACTCATAGCTCAAGGCAAATTTGAAAGTTTTGAAATTAGTTCTAAAACTACGATTCTGTATTGCAGACAGTGTTGTGCTACGAAAACACTGCTCTTTTCGTGGCACTTTTCGTAGTGCGCTATGAAAGCGCAGATTCGTAAAAATAGTCTTGTCAAACATCAATCCGGTAAAACCCCATTAGAATTTCCATGATTAGGTGTCAATTACAAGTCAGTCCATGAGCATGCCACCATTCTAGACTCATCATTTCGAATTTAGGGATCATTATGAAATATCATTTCAAAATTCGAAAAGGTTGGCTAGTCTCATCATGTTAGTTTGCATGCAAACCCTTGAAACATAATTGTTTTCAAACAATAAACTTTGGTAATTGTTCACCAAGGTTTTCCTCATCCATAATTCATGCGAGGCTAAACACCATTGGCAAGCAAGGCTGATCAACAGAGTTTCAAAAGAGGTCGGTTTTTTCACAAGAATTTATAAGGAAAGACACAAGAGCAGTCAACCAGCAAATCAGTTCAAAAGAGATTGACTAGAAGCCAAATTGCAAAGGAGAAAGGTAAAACAGTGATCTCGGGAGAAGGTTGCAACTTGAAGGGTGATTTAAATGATATTTTAAGAGCCATTGATACTACAGAATCCCCTTTGGTGTAGGTAGATATAATAAAGTTTGATCAGGGAAAGTCAAAGAAAATGAAACCTTCCAAGAAATTGAAATTTGAGGAGGACGTCTTAGCATTTTTCTTCAAACCTAGAAAACCTTTAACCAGGCAATCTAGGAAGATGAAATAGTCCATTATTGAGCTGGGGAGAATAGAAGAAACATCTGATGTTCAAAAAGAGTTGATTGACATTCCATCTCCAAGACTTGAAGGTGACAAAAGCACAATTCCAACCACTCAAACAGAAAAAAGCCAGTTATGAGGTTATGGAAGAAAGGTTAAAGGCTTCCAACAATGAAATTGCTAGACTAAGAGTGAGAGCAAGAGAGCATGCTGCTGAAAGGAAAAATTTCAAAACGATGAAGGCTCTCTGGGAAGCTGAAATGGTGTCCATACCAGAAATAGTAAGCAGTGAACAACAATACTTTACCTAGACTGTTCCTGCAATCAAAGAAGCCAAATTTGTGAGAAAAATTAATACTCGGCCGAGAGCTAAAAACAGGCGATTGAAGAGGAAAATTGAAGATCTATAAATAAAACTACTCAAATCTGGAAAAGGGTCTACAACAATAATGAAACAGGGTGTTTAAAAGGGGTAGTGAAGGAAATATATCAAAAACAGTTTTGGCATATAAAAGGAAGAACAACTGTGAAGAAGAACATCTATAAGGGTAAGTGATTTTGATTTTTGGTTGATCATATCAATCTTCATGGAATTTTCAAAAAACTCCCAAACTATACTTTTTAAGGCCATGTTAAAAAAGAGCATACACAACAGTTTCACAGCGCACTACGAAACTGCTGAAGATGATCATTTAGCACTTATGGATGCTTTCCGGAGGTAAGGTTTGATTAGTTCCAAATTTTGAAGCTACTGGTGGACATGGGATCATGTATGGTGTCTCAGATGGTAGTGGTGTAGAAAGCTAAGTCCCAGGAAGTATTTCATAAATGACATAAAAGCTACACTATGAAAACAAGCTAATGAGGCAAAAACCCTATTTTTCTATTTTTAGAAGTCAACTTCCAAGGGGGTTCCTGAGCAACCTAAAAATCATTTTTGAAAACTGAAAGAGGTTTTTCATTCTAACATATTTAAACACAAAAATTTCTCTCATTTTCTTTAAATTCATTATGAGGTCGGAGAAATTTATGACCCAACTTGCGCTACAAAATTGTTGAAAGTCACTGAGAGAAAAACTTTGTTTTCTGGTTGTAATACTTCACTTCATGATCATTTTCTAGCCAAATGAAAAAGTATTTTAGAATTCGGAAAGCGGGTTCGCTTCATAAAATCTCCAGACACAATAACCTCTCTCACTTTCCTCGAAAGTGTTACCAGTTAAGAGAAACAATTCTTTCTTTGAAGCCATATTTTCAGAAATCAGAATTTTCCAGTTTTACACAGGTTGTTCAAAGACTGTTTCTGGACAGTTAGGTCATGGATCAGTAGGGTTGGTAACAATGTTGGAGGCATCATAAAGGTAGAATACATGGATTAGCAGCTATAAAATAATGTATTTAAGTATTGGAAAAGATTTTTGAAACATGTTTTAGGAGTTTCACTCCTATTTGTATTAGCACTCCTAAAAGACAGTTAGCTATCAGTTTGTAATTAAGAGTTTGTTTTATGAGTAGATAGGTGTCAAATTCGAATTCTCCTAAGGATGGATCATATAATCCAAGGTTTTAAAGACTATATATGAAGAATTAGGTCGAATTCCTCAGCGTTGGCATTTGTATTAGCAAAAGAAGTTGTGTTTTGTGAGTAGACTGTGTGTTTTTCAAACTTAATGCAGAGATTAGTTTTACTACTCAAGATTCACAAGGGGTTTGTGTGTTTGATGTTCTTATGGCCTTTTCAATTACTTATTTGTAGTGGTATGAGTTTTTTATACTTAGAATTCATTAGAAAATGCTCTAACTTCCTTCACATGCTTATAAACTGTGTTGATTCACTGTGTTTCTGTTTTACTTGTAAACCTAAACTCCAAGTGCCTTGACTTCCATGTTTTGTTGATCATGATGTTTTGTTGAAGACCATTTTGACTCCATAGCCCAATAGATATTTTCTAATCATAGTTTCAACCAGTCAACCAGCTATACTTTTGTTCATTTTTTTCCTAGAGTTAACCATCTAATCATTAATCAAAAACCCTAAACCTAGTGAGAGAGCCCTCTCAGGTTGAGGAGGCTAAGCCTCAACCAAAAGATTGGTTTGAAAGAGTTACTCAGAGTCTACTTGATCAGCAACCTATCAAGGTCATATTTTTTGATAACAAAATCTTTAGTAAAATCAGGGCTAATTAAAATAGGAGCAGTTGTCAAAGCTACCTTTACTTCAAAGAAATCATCCAGCAAAGAAATTTTACCCGAACCAACTACTTTCGATAATATATGATCCATTTTAGGTAGAGGCTAGTTGTCCTTGAGAGAAATTTTGTTCAGATTCCTGAAATCTACACAGAGCCTTATTTCTCAAATCTTTTTTTCTTGTTGGCACTAGATTAGATGCCCATTTTGAAAATCTTAAGGGTACAATGATTTTTGCATGAAACAGTGTTTTAACTTTCTTTTGTATCAAAGGTAACAAAACTGGATTTACCCTCCTTATTTTTTCTTGAAGGGTTTTTGGTCTTCTCTGATGGGAATGATATGTTGTATGATACTAGAATCATATTCTTTTAGATCTTCATAGCTCCAAGCAAACACATTAGAGAATTCTTTTAATAGCTTAATGTATTCATGTTTTTTTTGGACGCAAGGATTTGGACAAATTTACAATCTTAGGACTTTCCTCAGTACCTATATTACAGCCCTCAACCTCAGCTCCTACAGGTTCTATTTTGGCTTTTTGGCTACATTGTTAAAATAAAACAGCTCTTCTAATGGCACCAATCCTCTTGGTAACACATTGTCTTTCAATTGTAGAACCTCGAGTTCCTTTGGATTATTATCAATCTCATTCAACACTATTTATTTTATATTCTCTTATAAATCATTATCTGCATCAATATGTACACTTTCAAACTCTTCCTTTAACTGTTCAAAAAAAAATAAAAAAAATCTACCTGCATATCACTACGAAAAACCTGCCAAAATCTCACATTATCAGGGACAGCTAGCCTGTGTTTCACTTCAACCTCATATTTTCTATTGGGATGGAATGGCATTTTACAAGTACTGGCTAAAGTAGCCAAATCATCAGCTAAGATATTTTTCCCTCGAGGGATAAGAGACAATTGATATTAAGGAAAAATATGTAGAAAACATAAGACTGCATTTCCGCAGGCCCTTAGTTTAGGGTGTTTAGCTGAGTACTCACCTTTAATTTGGTTAATTATAAGTTCAAAATCCCCATGTACAGAAATTATTTTAGCTCCCAACCTCTTCAAAATTTGCAGTCCTAAAATCAGTGCTTCATATTCAATTATATTATTTGTACATTGGAGATTTATCTTCTAAGCATGTCCCTTTGCTATGCATGTTTGTGTGTTTGAGATGAAAACACCTGCCCCTGCTCCTTCCTTGCTTACAGCCCCATCAAAATCCATGTTTGAAATGGCTTCTCCCTCTTCATCTTGTTTCCCAACATCTAATTTTATTTCCTTTGTCTTGTTCAATTCATCTTCCAAGTGTGACACTTCCTCCTCTACACATTCATTGTTATACAAAATAAAGGACATATTTGAATGCAAAGAATACAAGGGGAAATTTGTTGGTTTATCTTGGCTACTAACCATATATTTCATTAATGTTTCCTTGTATAACCTTCTAAGCTGACCAAAAATGGGAATGGTAGCATAGGTCATGTCCATCTGCAAAGTACCCTGTAACTTTGCTCCCCATGATCTTGATAGAAACATTCCATACTTGGGAGGTATGTCTGCCACTACAATATCCATTACCACACTCTTTGCTAGTATTTGGACTCAAAATAACACATAAATCTTTGATGAGACCTAAGCACCTTACTTTGTTGGAGTCAAAAGAATATAAATATTTGTAGGGTATTGTTATGTCTAATCCTAACTTCTCCATTATGGCTCTGGGCATAAGATTGTCTGAAGCACCAGAATCAAGCATAAATTGTGTATAATTTTGTCGTGAATGTTCAAACTGATATAGAAAGGTGGCACACTACCATCTTGAGACTCCCCTTCAACTTCAGGCCCAAACAA
Source organism: Pinus taeda (assembly GCA_000404065.3). NCBI lineage: Eukaryota > Viridiplantae > Streptophyta > Pinopsida > Pinales > Pinaceae > Pinus > Pinus taeda. The sequence continues at coordinate 9,551 of APFE031546257.1, read as the reverse complement.
TAACTCAGGTTGGTCATCAGTTATGTTGACTATGCCTGTCCCTTCCCCTATCTTCAGAGCCTTCATGAATTGAGATCTATATGCATTCTTGTTAATTAATTCAGTTAGAGGAATAGAAGTTTTTACCTTGGCTAATTCATTTTCAATACTGAAAGATGTTTGAGGTTTATCTATCCTTTGATATTTACATCCTATTTTTTAGAAGTCTCCTTTTGAGAATCATCCTTTGACTAGCTAGTAGAAGGGGTGTCACTCTGAATTTTCTTGAGAGGGTTTTCAGCAGCCTTTTTACTCCTCAAATTGTATTGTCTTTACACCTCCATGATAGCATTTTGGTATCCTTGATTATAACCATATGAGTCTGAAGGGATGACTTCAGGTTGTGATAGCAAGAACAGATCTTACTCCTCTTTAGTTAAGAAAATGTGGTCAATTTCACTTTCCTCAAATAAGTTTATTTGATTTTCTTTAGGATCCTTTGTTATCTCAGCTTCTTCATCTCCATAATTCTCTAAGAAAGGAGATCTAATTTGTTGTTGATCATTTTGGCCTCTTTATTCTCTCTGTTTAATTTGAGGTTGATTTTTCCTAAAATTAGGATTTCTAATTGGAGGACCACCTGTTAGTTAAACTTATCCTTTTCATCATTCTTTCCATTGTTTTAATTAAGATATCCAACTTAGCATCTGATGAAGAAGAAGTAGGTTCTTCTTTAATAGTGATTCTCCTCTCGGCCTTTAACCTAGCTCTCTTTTCCAACAAATTTGCTTCTGCACTGACTGCATTCCTCTGCATTTCCTCAAGGGTAGAAGGATTTCTCTCCCTTAGTTGGTAAGAGATGTCTGGATCAAAACCATCTGGAAATTTGATCAGAGTTAGTCCTCATGGGGGTTGTATTGCAGTTGGGAGAGAATTGTAAATGTTATTGAATCTAGTGCAATAGTCTTGGACTGTTTCACCAGGGAATCTATTTATACTCTCATATTCAGCCAAGATTTGGAGAGGATTCTTCTTTACTTCCCATATTCTGAGGAAAGTTTGGTGAAATTGTGTGAGATTGAGGATATAGGCATCTGGAAATGCCTTAAACCATTTCTTAACTTCTCCTATGAGACTTTGGGGAAATAGTCTCATCTTCACATCATCCTCATCAATTTCTTTAAATCTACATAATCATTCATTTTGTCTATATGTTGTTGAGCAGTGATTGGCCTTGTGCCATCAAATTGTGGTATTCAACTCTAGTAATATTTTGGCATGGCATTAAGTTGTCCAGGTAGGTCTAGGGGGGCATAACGAGCTGCCATGATTGATAATTGGGAATGAGAAGACGATGAAACTACATTAGGTGTGGGTATGGGGGGTATTAAAGGGGGTGGGGTTGTACTTTGTTGAGTTGATGTAGTGGTGGTAGGGATAGTAGATGAAATGGGTACAATGGTAATAGGGAAAATTACTGGAGGAGCAGTAGAAATAGGGGGAACCACCATAGAGGAAGAAGATGAAGAATTAGGTGGTTGATGAATAAGAGCTTTGTGCACAACTCGGTTTAATTCGGTCACCAAAACTTCAAGTTTATTAAATTATTTTAAAACATCTTCATCAGAGTCTAGATTAACAGGTTGATGCTTTGAGATATAAGGTTTCAAAATACTTTCATCAAAAATTGTCTCGGGTACAAAAGTGTCTGACTTGGTACGAAAAAGGTTATGCTCAAAAGGTAACTCAAATTCAATATCCTCAACAGTTACAAAAATTTCAGGGAGAGAATTAACTCTGGGAAGTGGACTATTACTTGCTTGGCTCTCCGTAAGACTCCTCTTTCTGATAAGTTTCTTTGGATTATCTACAACTTTTGGTGGCTTAGGATCTGGATGAGCTCTAGTGTATATCTTTCTAGGAGCCATATCTGTAATAGATTATTTACAAAATTTAGGTGGAAAACACCCTTAATAAAATCTATTTCACAACCACACACTTGAAATAGCCTTTAAGCTCTAAAATAAATTTCTACAAAGGAAAAACTCAATTTATATCAGATTTGTCTGAAGTCCCTAGTATGGTCGCTAGAATGTTATCACTCTATAATTTCCCAAGGGTGTGAGAGAAACCCAGAGGTAACCACAAAACCACTTTGGAAGCTGGGATCTAGCCCTTCTAGCTTCAGAGAGGGATCTCTCTATATGATTTAGATTTGTTGATTTAATATATTAGGCTAGCTATGAGTTATGAGTTTGGCTTTTCAAATATTTGGTTGAAACAGCAAGGAAAGTCCATTGGGAAATGGAGTCATAAGTCTTAGGGTGATCAAATGAAAGAATGTCAAAACAGATGTAACAGGGAAAGGTAGGCAGGATTTTGGATCTTTAGAGCATTTATGGAATGAATGGAATGAATGGGATGAAAATATTTAGATTCAATTAAACATAGAGCATACTAGGATGAATTCTATATTTAATATCATATTGAAGACATGACTATTGTTTATAAGCCAGAGCAGAGTGTATTTAAACAAATTCAACCCTTAATTTTCTTCAAACAATAGAGACAGAAAGAACATATGGAAGATTGGAAACATAACAATTTTACAAGAGAGGAAACTTCACCAATTGCCTAACATAGGAATCTTGGAACAAACTTTCTGTATTAATGGAAACAATCACTTCATCACAAGTACATCTTTACATCAAAGATATGCTTTCATCACATGAGTTCTAACCTTTTGTACTTTGAAATATGAGGTATCTATACAAATTTATCAAAATATCTTAATTTAAAATATCAAGATGTTTCTACAAAATATCCTAAAAAAAGTGTTTACAAAAATAGTACAGGAATATAGGAAAACTAAAATTGTTGAAGCTCTCTGGTACTGACTTCGAGGATTCTAGTGATGACTCAACCTGAAAAAATTGTTTCTTTGATGTTGAATATGAATACTTGTTTACTCAAGTATTTGACATAATTTATCCCATCTATCTTCATATGGGATGGAAAATTTGATTAACTTTCTATAGATTTCATCCACCTGAGTATATTCCGGAAAATAGGTTTGACTATAAACAGATGTTTTATTTCATGTTTGATAAGTAAGTAAAACTTCAAACCTTCCATGAAATATTTACCTGTAATGGTTCCCTTTATGTTGGAAAATTTAGATTTATCTCTTTCTATGGAATATAAATTTTTCTGATAATCATCTATTTGAACTAATTTATCTCCAATTCCCTTTAAACCTGGAAGCCCCTTTTAGTGCAGTATGTTGAAATACTTAGGAAATTTTTGAATGCTAGACTCCAAATTATGACATTTATTCTCTAACTGTAACATTAAATTCCTTTTTTTAAGAACTCTTCTTACCTCAAGTATTATCTCAGTTCTTTCTGTAATCTCATATTCTTCCAATTCTTCTTTTGTCTTTGAATTAAGGATTCTTATTAAGGCAATAACTTCACCTAGTTTCTGACCCAGTTTCCTTTATCTCTTCGTTGACCTCTTTTGATTTTTGTACCAATTCCTCCTACTGAAAAATAATTTCAATGGAAGGCCAAATTCCAATCATAGCTTCATTAATTTCTACCGAAATGTTCTCCTTTGCATGTGCAATTGTTTGTGCCATGGCAGATTCATTCTCTAAAATTTCAATTCTTTGAGTTAATCTATGAGTCTTTTGAAGCTCTGACACATACATATTATCAATTTTTAATTTCTGCTCTTGGAGGTTTTTAAGCTGAGCTTTTAGCTTTTCAATCTCCTACCCTCTGACAGACAAGTCTTCCATAGCTTTGATTAATTCTCCTGATGTATATGTTGACTGTGTCTCCACTGTAGTAGTTGTTGAAGTAGAATCCTCTGTTGTTGATGTACCTGAAACTTGAATTGTTGTCGAAGGAATGACTGCTAATTTAGTGTATTCCTCTCTCTCTCTTTCAGTAGATTTTCTATTTCAATCTCCATTTGTTTAATCTGTCCATTCTATTCAATGATAATTTTAAACATATCTTCTTTCTCCTTCTCTATTTGACCAACTTCCTTTGTTTATGGATCTTAAGTAGATGGAAGTTTGAGTTTCTTCTTCAGGGCTGCAATGTCATCATTTTTTATTTTAATGATCTCCCCAACAGCGTTTACATTACTGGGATCATATCCTAGTTTAGTCACTAAATCTTGTAAATACTTTATCTTAGTGTCCTTAGTTAACGAAGATATTTTCTCTAATTTTAATTGAAACTGAATATTATTGACTGAAGTCTGAAGTTTGGATGCTTCCAATAATGAGTTTGTCTGGGTAGAATACAACATTTCATTTGCTTTCTTATGCAAATCCATATGATTAATAGGATGGATTTGACCAATGTTGAAAGAAAAGATAGACTTCTTGTATTCATCTACAGTTTTACGAAAAGGAACTTGAGCTTCAAGGAAAGCTATATGCATTTTCCCTTCCTCAGTATGAAAAGCAAAAGAGAATTTTGTGTTGTGGTGAAGCTATTTGTTTCCATAACTGAGAATAGGTTGTTTCTTTCAGGGGTTCATTTTTTTTTATTTCCTTTTACCTAGCAAATATGCTTGGTTCAACTTGATCATGGACCAATTCTCTTGATTTAGATGTTTCCAGCGATTCTTGAGAAGCTGAAGATGATGGTGACCTTATGAAAATATCTTCAATGTGAGGGAAAGTAGAAGTATAAGGACCTGTCAAGTCTATTGTAGGTTGAACATTTCTTCCTGTGAAAACTCTGTTGCTGGATTGGTTTTCTTCCTCTTTTTGTATATTTGGAATTATTTCCCCTGAATTTTTGAAACTGAAGAGGAAACATCCTCCCTTGGAATTTTATTTTTCTTTTCCTGTGGCACTGGTGTCTGTGATGTCATAGTAGAAAGTACATGTTCTTCTACCTCCTGCAATGTATTTTCCTGCCATTGATCTTGATTCATATATTGCTCAATTTCAGGTCTGGGAGTATGAGTGTATGGAGTAGTTTTCTGATCTACTCTCAACTTTGATATTATTTTTAAAGGAGCATATGAACAAGTGAAACTGAGTTTAAATTTCATTTGTTTGAGGAGAAGATTTGCTTCTTTTGTTTTTTTCCTAGTATTACAAATGAAAGGTCCAACCTGTGCTTTGATTTTGAACTGAGGTTTATTTTTGGCTTTATTGGCTTGTTGGGGCCTGACCCAAGTTCAGAAGTGATTTAGGAAAACAAATCCTGAAACTACCGGCCCTTTTGGCAACAGCCCGCGGAGCACAGACTGAAGTCTCACCTGAGGTAGTATGTGAGGGTGGTGGAACTAGGTTTCTAGGTAGTATGTGAGGGTGCTGGAACCAGGTTTCCGCACCCTAGGGATGTCTTGATGATGTCTGGAAAGGTCACAAACCGATCCTACGCACCCGTGCAGCTTTGCGCAGTGGTTTGACCTTTGTGTAGCTCTGTATAGAGCGCGAAGGGGTGCTATCTAGATCCTTTACCCTTGTGGTGTTATTATTATAGATCTGACTTAATTTTGTGGGCCTGTTAGTCTTTATCAATCATTCAACATTTATAACCAGTGCGCGCAACCATAAACCATAAAGAGATGCATAAACATATGCCAGAAGCATAAACATGCAGATCTGCGAATAGATGCACAATATTTCATAATCAACTTACTTTTATTAACTTTCTAGTCCAGTACAATCCAATTCCACCCTGCGCACTCAGTTGTAGGGGTCTGCACACATAGCTATAGACTCTACCAGGCCTCTGCGCACACAGCTGCAAAGCCTCTTCCTACTCCTACAACCCAAGACTCGGACTTACAGACTCAGAGCGAATATTGTATTCAAAAATCCATAATCCTTAGATCACATCCAAAAGTGGCCTTCTACATTTAGAGCCTCGCTCTATTTATACATTCCCATGGTCCGTAGACCATGGGCAGGCCAACACATTCTATCTTAAATTACAATACTTTAGGGCAGACAACCCTAGACTCTCACTCTCCACGCCCACATTTTGCGGGGTCTTACATGATATTTGACCAAAATTTTGGCTACAAGCCCCAAAAACCTGCTATTGGGGGGATCTGCTACCCAACAGGCCCCCAACACAATCAACATGACTCGTCCCAAGTCACTCAGCTGGTGTGGTGATCTTCGTGCGGAGTTCATCCAACAACCTTTGTGCTTTTCTTACATCCACAGCACATTCTTCTGTTGTCTGTTATACCCATTGTGCGCATATCTTCGATCCTTCATTTTCAGGAGCAATTCCTTGTCTGAGTGCATATACGCCCTACATCTGTGCCAGCTTTACTTCGATCTTGGCGGTGATCATGAATGCTTCCTCGAGCCAAGGTTGGATGCGTTCCTTAGGCACTGCTTCTTTCTGACGTGCGGCGTCCACCTGTGCCTTGAGAACTTGGGCCTCCCTCATCTTGGCCAGCTGGTGAGTAAGGGCAACCATATGTGCAGTCCCCCGGACATTGTCATAGGCCTACTGAACTCCTGTGCTTCTATCTCTAACCGTTGTAACGTTGGTTCTTCCTGCAGTGAAGTGAGTGTGACCAGTGATTGATCTAACAAGCCTGTGCACTCCTGTATGGCGCGCTCTATTGCTTCCAGCCCTGATTTAATGGCGTGGTGCCACCGTTCGCTGACCTTCGACGGTGTAGAGGGTTGCGCCTTCAGCCTCAGCTCTGCGATCTACAAGTTGAGGTCTAACTGGATCCTCATTTCTTCCTCCTTCACCTTGCAGAATCCACTGGCCAATCTGTGGATCCGTATACTTGCTGGTAAGTCTGTTGCAATCTCTAGTTCGAGGATGCGGCGACATGCTTCTTCGACGATTTTCTCCAACTACTGAGTCTATGCTACCGCGTCATCGCGTTGGAGGCTCAGTTGCTCAATATTGATTCGTTGTTCATTGAGCATCTGTATTGCGCGTCCTTCCCTAGCACAGAGCTCTATCGTCGCTCCATCGTGTAGCTGGTATAATATCTCTCGTGGAAGGGTAGCCAAGTTTAGTCCAAGTCCCTTGAGCCAGCCTACCGCGGCTCTATCCTCCGCGTTGTTCACTGTCAGTGCCCCTTCTAGTAGTGCGATGGTATTAGCCATTTTGGCCCGCAGCAACTGCTTGGTTGCCGATGTACCCATAGCCCCGTAGGCGGCTACCATTCCCTGATGTGGAGGCCACACCTGAAGTTCCTGGAGTTGCGTCCTGAGCGCCCCTAACACATTCTGCTACTCCGTTATTTCCTCCTAGAGCACCTCCCTGGTGACTTCGTGAACTATGTCACTGATGTCATATAGGTCACCCTCAGTAAGTGTAATAGGCTCCCCCTCCAACTTGGAAGCCTTGGTCTTCTTCAGTGGCCCAGTTCATTTTGTCGTGCACGACCATTTTAGTTGTGTAGAGGTGGTGCTTAGGTCCGCACCTTTGTCATATCATCTGTCCCCTACCCTGTCGTAGCGGTCTCGACTGTTGTTGTCTTTTCTATGGCGGCCTTTGCTACCTCCCGAGCCACCCATACTTCTTCAACTAGTTGTTCGTTTTACCTCTGTTGTGCTAGCAACTTGGCGACAGCCTTCTGTCGTTGAATATCCATCTCATCGCACACCCCCAAATCTGGTGTGCACCATTCTGGTGGCCATGTGTCGAGCACTGCGAAAACAACGTCACCTATTGTAATGAAGGGGAGTGTGGTCCACTTCTTCTCTAGATCCTTCTATGCCCTGATATATGCATTGTGCATATCGGCTTTAAAGTCTAAAAAGCTCTTCAGATTGTTGTATACCAAGGCAGATAAGCGCGACCATTTGTTGACCCACAGTCGTATGCTCACCTCCATCAGTACCCAGAAGATCTTGATTTCTTGGATTCACGTGACATCCTTTGTTGCCCATAGCGACGCATATTTTGCTACCTCGAGCCAGTCCTAGTCAAGGGGTGGAAATTTACTATCCTCAGGCAATTCACCTGTAACCAACAAGATGGATAAGAGAAACCACGCGTAGTGGAAGGTCTTACCCTGCTCTTGGGCCTTCCTGTAGTTCGTCAGGAACTCGTCTCAAAGGAACTGTGCCCAGTTGAACCGTACCCATTTTGCACATTGCTCGGCCAACACGATGACCGTTGTTGGTGCCTCATTTCCATGGCATTTTCTCATCACTTTTCCCACCAACAACTGGGTAGTGATGGACCATTTTGTTCTGAATACTAGAGATAACGTAACCCCTTTGCTTTTTTCCAACTTATATTTCTTTTTCATGGCCTCCGCAATCACCAAGTCTCCACTTGTGTCAGCTATTTCCGCAGGGTCCCGTCTTGTACAGGGTAGCTGAGAAATCCTATGAATGAGCTTCGACGTGATGGCTATGGGCTCCTCCAGCCACAAGTACCCATCATGCACCAAGAAAAGTAGTTTCCTGATGAAAAATATCATGAGTGGGGCCCGATGAAAGTGTGGAATCGATAGGAGGTGGAGTAGCCTGGCCTCCTCTACCCCACGCAGCCATGTCCATGGTTGCAGTGTTGTAAGTACCCCCTTCGTGCTTTGTTCCATCAGCTGGCTAGTTTCCAAATGAGGGAACCTCTCACTATTCGTGAGATCCCAGTCTTAAAACTTCATAGTGGGTATGCAGCCCACAGCCGAACCTTCAAACAGAACTCCTTCGGGGAGGAATGGAGTGTTGAGTGTTCTTCTAACGGCATCCAAATCTCTAGGTACCTTTACCCTCCCTTTCCGCGAAGGGACATACTTGGGCAGCTTTATTGTGGCGCATACTGGCTGCATATCTTCTCCCACCTCTTCCTCTAGTTCCATTTCTTCTACAAAGGTCTAAGGATCCTCATCCTCATCATCTCTTTCAATATTAACCATTTTTCCCTTTTCTTCCATTGACAATTTTCCAAACTACAGATTTTGCAGAGACATACGAACTAGTCTTGCTGCTTGTGGCTCCTTTTTGGGCCTCGGCGTCCGGGGCAATTTAGGTATTTTGGGTGCATCACCTATCGGTGGCGTAGAACTCTACACGGCTCCCTTGGTTGTTGACATTATTCTGATCAGGGAATCCTGCATATCCTTTGGCAATGCTTCAAACCATAGACTTGCTTTTACAACCTCCAAGTTCATCATTTTCATGCCCGCTTGATAATGCAACAACTTAAAAAAGTCAAGGGTTGTTTGGTGGAGGGCCACCTGTGATTTATAGGCCTTTTTGAATTCAAATTCAACCATTCCCCCAGGATTCGGCTCATTAATGCGAAACTGGCAGTAGATAGTCCCAAATCTCATTCTGACTTTGTGTCATAATTGCCCCCAGTTCGCTCCTCATTGTCTTAAATTGGCCATCTTTTCATGAATAGTGACACCAATGGTCACTTTCCCTCCTGTCCATGTAGTAGTGCAGTGCCCTGTGCACGAACGCAACCTGTGCATCAAACTGATCCTACGCGTGACTTCCGTGTCGCACAGCTCCCATACAAACTTGTTTATAGTCCCGCGCTCTCTTTCAACTGCTTGGAGCGTTGAGACTACACTTTCTACGGATAGTCAGGTGGTCG
>APFE031546255.1:10052-55234 GCA_000404065.3 Pinus taeda | reverse complement strand
GTGATGATTGATGCTATGTGATTCGTTCTCCACATTTCACTAGTTTCAATCCCACTTCTTCACCCCTGTGAGCATCACCCGATGCAATGAGTGCTAAGTGAACTATTCAAAAATCATGAGAAATTAGTCAGTTACGACTACCTCTCATGGAAATGGTCATACGTTTGAATGACTTACTTAACGCAGTTGAATCCCAAAATGATATCTAATATAATGCACTGCGTAATCCCCCATACTTAAATTCAAAAAGAGTCAAGGGATCTCTACTTGAATGGTTCATGAGGCACAATACTTGCTAAGGTTTTGCAAATGGGGTAGCAAGCTAAGTGGCTTGATTGTGGGGAAAAACTCCACAGTTAAGCGCGCTTGAGCCAGAGGAGTTCTGGGATGGGTGACCTCCTGGGAAGTCCTGGTTACCGGGTGCAAGCCCCAGAAGTGATGATTGATGCTATGTGATTCGTTCTCCACATTCACTAGTTTCAATCCCACTTCTTCACCCCTGTGAGCATCACCCGATGCAATGAGTGCTAAGTGAACTATTCAAAAATCATGAGAAATTAGTCAGTTACGACTACCTCTCATGAAATGGTCATACGTTTGAATGACTTACTTAACGCAGTTGAATCCCAAAATGATATCTAATATAATGCACTGCGTAATCCCCCATACTTAAATTCAAAAAGGGTCAAGGGATCTCTACTTGAATGGTTCATGAGGCACAATACTTGCTAAGGTTTTGCAAATGGGGTAGCAAGCTAAGTGGGCTTGATTGTGGGGAGAAACTCCACAGTTAAGCGCGCTTGAGCCAGAGGAGTTCTGGGATGGGTGACCTCCTGGGAAGTCCTGGTTACCAGGTGCAAGCCCCGGAAGTGATGATTGATGCTATGTGATTCGTTCTCCACATTTCACTAGTTTCAATCCCACTTCTTCACCCCTGTGAGCATCACCCGATGCAATGAGTGCTAAGTAAACTATTCAAAAATAATGAGAAATTAGTCAGTTACGACTACCTCTCATGGAAATGGTCATACGTGAATGACTTACTTAACGCAGTTGAATCCCAAAAAATGATATCTAATATAATGCACTGCGTAAACCCCCATACTTAAATTATCTCTTCTAACTGATAAATTAATTATTCAGTTTGTTTCCATGGCAACATCGAAATAAACACACTGCAACCTTCACAAATAAAATATTGCGGAAATAAAATAGCGTTGGAACTGAGAAATGCTAGCACACACACATAAAAATTAGCACCTTTGTTTTGGACAAAAGTCTCGGAAAAACCCAATGCGGGAAAATCCATACAGCAGATTGTTAATTCTTCGTATTGTTCTATGTTGTATCAATTAATTTAGCCCAGTTTACTTCTTCATTTAACAATGCATCCAATTATTAGCAATGTAATCAATCATAAATTGTAATTGAAGATAGAACAATATATGTAATGACAAAGAAGACAACAAGACAACCATAAGAGACAGTAGATTGGTCCAAGACCAGAAAAAAGCCCCACAAGGGAGAAAACCTTTCAAATCTTCTTCTTTATTAGATCAACATAAAAAGTTTTCAGCAGAGAGTACAATGACCGCAATATATAAACTTGCAACAGATATTTACATAGCAGAAACAGACTAAAGAACAACAGAGAGAAACCCTTTATCCATCAGATCACTGACGCAAACTGAAGGTAACTGTCAAACCCTAGATCAAAACCATGGATGCTCTCGACAAAGCAGATTGCGTCCATCTGGGGATTGCCCAGATGCTCCCTTGATCACTGTGTGAGGCCGTCTATGACTGGCCCGGATGCTCCCAGGAACACTGTATGCGTGCGTTCAGGGTCAAATATTCACAAAACACTCCAAACCCCCAGACGCTCCCTTCCAGTTACTGTGTGAGCGTCTAGGGCTTCCCGGACGCACCCTGGACCACTCTGTGCGTGCATCCGGGGACCAACACGGCCAAATCTGCTTCTAACCCTGGACGCTCCCTTGGGCTTCTATGTGAGCGTCTAAGACTTCCTAGATGCTCTCTTAGCCACTATGTTCCAGTGTCTGGGGACAAAAATACTTAGTTACGTGCCTACGTCCGAGAAATAGAAACCCTAGATCTGAGCGACCTTCACCTCTGTAATTTCGAACCCTTGTGTGAACTTCCTCCATCGGACTTGTGCGAACCAAGACACAAGGGAATAGAAGATGGCTTGATCAATGTGTCTAAATGAGCTTGATGTATCTTCTATTTATAGGCTTCCATGAGGGTCCACTTGGGGTTGAGGCCGACCTGTCCAATTTTACATGTACTTAGGGTTGACCTATTCCATTATACATGAAAGGATAAAATAATTCAAAAATCAACTTCCACTTGTCCAAATAGGGTGATCTTTAGGTCGATTTTGGTCCTCTCGTTCATCTAAGTTGTCCAGGGTGGAATTTGACCCTAGTCGCAAAAATTAGCACTCCCTCTCAACTAGGAAGAATTCCACCTGCCAATATCTACCTGTTGATCATCGCATCATCCTGTCATGTTGTCGTCATGCTTTTCCTATCTCTGCTCAACTCTATCTGCTGAAACTTTCTCAGATATAAAAGAAGAAGAATGAGGGAGAAATAGCTTCCGCCCATATCAAGCAATAGGGTAACTAATCATACAGGGAAGCACGTCTTCGACCCTGGAATCTCATCAGGGAGCTCATTCTCAACCAGGAATCTCAAAAAGGGGAGCAAGGCTCAACCCAATCCTATTTCCTATCGATTTTCCCATCAATGCCCCTCAGTAGTCATGTGGTAGAACATCTACATCATAATCAACTTGGGTTGTACACACCAAGTACACTCTCAACTCGTTGGCCAAACTAGGAGCAGTATTCCCAACAAGCATTGCTCGAGGGTATGATGCCCACTGGGGTATAATCTACATAGACCAAATAGGGGAGCAGCATCTCCGACCCTATGAAGATAGGGGCGCAACATCTCCAACCCTATGGGTAACAGATAGGGGGGTACCCTATTGTCTAGAGATCCCTCAACCCCAGGAGCCCTTTATCTCAATTCCTCACCCTAGGAGCTCAAGCAGGGTGGGAAGAGTTGGCTCAATGTCCTCGATCAACGTTGTCCCTTATTCGAAGGGGCCACATCCATCAATCCAAGCTACTCTTTGAAGACCAAGAACTTTCCTTTCGATAATGCCTTGGTGAGAATATCTGCAATCTGCTCATCTATTGATATGTGATGGAGTCTAATAGCTCTTCTTTGCACCATGTCTCGAATAAAGTGATATTAAATCTCAATGTGCTTGGACTTGTCATGAAACACGAGATTTTCTGCCAAACGAATCCCACTCTTGTTGTCGCAATATATCATTGTAGTGTCTAGGACCTGCTCAAATAGCTCTCCAAAGAGCTTCCTCAACCAAGTTGCTTCACAGCTAGCCCTGCTAGCGGCAATGTATTCTGCTTTGGTGGTTCTCAATGCTACATACTTTTGTTTCCTACTCATTGTAACAACCTATCCTAAATCATGAGTAGCATGGCAATATTAACATTCATGTGAGGCATGCATATGATAACTAGATAAATTGCACTAGTATATGTGTTAATTACTCTTGAAGAATGTCTAAATATAGAGTAAATAAATTAATTGTCAAAGGTGCTAATTAGCATCTTTCCAAACTTGTTCTTTTACAGCTTCTTCGGATGAGGATGGTTCAACTTGAATCATAGTGCTCATGGCTACAACATATCCCTAATACCTGCATGTTTGCTTCCTTTCTCTAAATGATCTACTAATTGGAGAATTATGTAGAGTATCGCGGAGCCAAAGTGGTCTCTTCATAGTAGGAGGATCACTTGGAGGAGGATCTAAAGGATCCGTAAGCTGCATGGGATCATCAACAATATCGGACTTGGGCACGAAAGGACCATCTAGAATATCCCAGTCATCATTCTCCTTCTTGGGAGGAGGAAGCGGAGGAAGGTCTCTCGCTTTTCCAAGAGCTGCATCTTCATCAAATGTTATGTCCTTTCTAGTTTTGACCTTCCTTTGACCAGGAATATATATTCTATAAGCCTTAGAATTTTCACAATAACCCACAAACATACATTTTCTTCCTGTAGCTTCCAACTTGTTTCTTTTGTCCTTAGTCACATGAAAATATACAAGGCATCCAAATACACGAAGATGGCTAATATCAGGCTTGACACCTGTGAATATTTCTTTGGGGGTCTTGTTTTCTAATGCTTGATGAGGCACCCTGTTTTGAACATATACAACAACATGTGTGGCTTCTTCCCAAAGGAATTTTGGTACCATTGATCATGGATCATGGCACAGGCAGCTTCTAATATAGACTTGTTCTTCCTTTCAGCTAGACCATTATGTTTGGGAGTATATGGCACAATTGGTTCCTTCTTGATCCCTTCTTTCTTGCAAAATTCTATGAATTCGTTTGACATGTATTCCCCTCCATTGTCGGACCTAAATACTTTGATTCTCTTCCTTGTTTGATTTTCGATTAAGGCTATGAATTCCTTGAACATTTCAAAGGCTTCATCCTTGTGCTTAAGGCAGTATATCCATGTCTTTCTTGAGAAGTTTTCAATGAAGGTGATGTAGTAGAGATGACCACCAATACAATGCGTAAGGATCAAATCACATATATCATAATGAATGAGATGAAGGATGTCATTTTTCTTGTCTTCACTAGAGGGGTATGGTCCCCTTGTTTTCTTTCCACTCACACAACCTGGGCAAACTCCATCATGATGGGCTTGAACATCAAGAATGTCTGAGACCAGTTTCTTCATTTCCAAAAAAGCATCATAGTGTAGATGAGCCAGTCTGTGGTGCCACAGCTCACTCAGATTATTGGAATTATGAACCAATGCTAGAAGTGGCCTTCTAGTGACTCTATAGAGTCCTTCAAATATTGATCCTAATGTGAATGCATCTCTCATAGGTGAATAAATAAACCAAGTCAAAAATTTTCCTTTGGTGAAAGCAACCCTCATCCCTTTATCTTCTAATGCGGATATAGATACCAAGTTCTTCGTTAATCCCAGCACATACATAACATCATGCAGCAAAATTGATTCCCCAAAATTCAACTAAAATTTGACGGACCTAAAGCCTTTCACAGGATAAGCGGAGTTGTCTCCAAGAATGATCTTCAGCTTAGTCTCCCTCTCTACTAAATTAGAGAGGACTTCCTTGTATCCAGAGAAATGATGAGTGGCCCCACTATCAACCAACCAACTATCACACGAATCCGGTGGAGAAGAACTAGTAAGGGCAGAAATAAGAATGTATTCAGATTTATTTACAACATTACTTTCATACCTTGGAGCTCTTGACTTCTTTTGAGGAGGATGATCTTCTTCATGGTCACTTGAGGAATCTCTTCTTCTTCTTTCATATATTATATCGTGGTTATTCCTTTGATTTCCTTTTCTTCTTTTATTATTGTTGTTTCTTCTGGTGTTGTAACATGGCCTTTTTCTCTTCTTGGGACAATCTCAAGCATAATGACCTTTCTTATGGAAATTATAGCATTCAATATGAGATACAGATGTCATTCCTTCCTTTTTCATTTTGAGAAGGAGGCTTCCTTGATGGACCTCCTTTTCCCTTCTTCGTTTTGTCATGAGTGATATACACAACGTGCTCTCCCTCTTCATGTTTTTTAATCCTTCCTCCTCTTGCAATCATCCTTGATTTTTCTTGAGTAAGCTTTCCAACAATTTCATCAAATGACGGGAGGACATTGTTGTTGTTTATTGTAGTAATGAAGGTTTCCCAAATAGGAGGGAGACCTCTAAGAGTCACAACTACTAGTTCCCTGTCAGGGACATTTTCTTTAACTCTCTGCAATTGATCTCTAAGGCGAGATATCCTCATAATGTAGGATTGAACAACTATCCTTTGCTTATCTTGGTTTCTTTGAGTTGATATTTCAAGGTGATGATCTCATCAAATTGTAGATTTCATACATGTCAACTATCTTGTCATACATGTCCTTAGACTTTCTTAAATTCCCAACATATGCAAGTAAATGATCTTGTAAAACATCAGCGATAATTTTCTTTTCTTTGGACTCACCTTTCTTGTACCTGTTTTTGAGGGAAGCGGAAGCATTTTCTGGAGGCTCCGGCATCCTTCCTTGAATGTATCCCAGCACATCATTGTTGTTAGTATGATCTCCAACCTAACTTTCCATGCAACGAAGTTTGATGTGTCACCCAGGTTTTCATGCTCCTTGAAGGTAGAGGAAGACATCTTGACCTTGACTAGGTAGTCTTCTTTCTAATAATGAGGGCTTCAATTCTTGTCTTCTTATGGGCTTGTCCTTCACCTCAACTCTAAAACCATGTTAATTTTTCAAATTGTTCTATGTTGTATCAATTACTTTAGCCGAATTTACTTTTTCATTTAACAATGCATCCAATTATTAGCAATGTAACCAATCATAATTGTAATTGAAGATAGAACAACATATGCAATGAAAAAGAAGACAACAACACAACCATAAGAGACAGCAAATTGGTCCAAGACCAGAGGAAAACCCCACAAGGGGGAAAACCCTTTCAAATCTTCTTTTTTATTAGATCGTCATAAAAAAAATTCAGCAGAGAGTACAATGAACCAAATATATAAGCTTGCAGTAGAGATTGACAGAACAGAAACAGATTGTAGAACTACAAAACAATAGAGAGAAACTGTCAAACCCTAGATCAAAACCATGGATGCTCTCAGCAAGGCAAACTGTGTGTGCTTGGTACTACCTCAATGCTCCCTTGATCACTGTGAGGGCGTCTGTGACTAGCCAAGACGCTCCCAGGAAGATTGTATATGTGTATCTAGGGTTTAATATTCAGAGAACCGCTCCAAACCCACGGGCGCACCCTTCTAGTTACTATGTGAACGTCTAGGGCTACCCCAACGCACCCTAGACCACTCTGTGCATGCGTCTGGGGACCAACATGGCGAGATCTGCTTCTGAAACCCTCAACGCTCCCTTGGGATTCTGTGTGAGTGTCTGATATTTCCTGGATATCCCTTAGCCAATATGTACCAGCGTCTAGGGAAAAAATACTCAGTTACGTGCATTCGTCCGAGAAACAAAAACCTCGATCTGAGCAAGCTTCACCCCTGTAATTTTGGACCCTTGTGCAAACTTCATTCGTCTGACTTGGGCTAACCAAGACATAAGAAGAGAATAGAAGATGGCTTGATCAATGTGTCTAAATGATCAATGTGTCTTCTATTTATAGGCTTCCTTGAGGATCCACTTGGGGTTTAAACCGACCTGTCCAATTTTACATGTGCTTAGGACTGACCTATTCCATTATACATGAGTGTATAAAATAATACAAGAATCAACTTCTGATTGTCTAAATAGGGTGATATTTAGGTTGATTTTGGTCCTCTCAAAAAGAGGAATTTAATGCAATCATCATCTCGGTCATCTCAGTTGTCCAATGTGTAATTTGACCCTAGTTGCAAAAATTAACACAGATGAGGGTTTTATTTTATTATGCAACAATGAAATCTGAGTACAATCTATGGATACCCAACTGGCAATCCAATCAACAAGTATCTAACAGAAATAATTAGAGAGAAAAATTCTCACCCCACAAGAAATCTCGACAGTGGCTTCTAAAAAACATTGGTCATCCAAACCCCAGTGTAAGCCCTTTTACGTTGCCTCTCACACGTATGGCTTGAATCTACCTCTGAGCAAGTCGTCTAGCCTGCCTCTGCTGCTGGAAGTGACTCTCCGACACTCACAAATACTTTACAAAACTTTGGTGTTAGTTTTTGTAGCATCGGATGTGTTCTATCCATGAAATTTGGTGGAGAGGCTAGAATACACGAGATATCCAAAACCAAAAAATCATTTCTGGAAATTCTACCTATAGATGACTTAATTAGATTATTAACCTATTTTTTAATGTTTCCTAAATCTAAACTTAGGAACATTGGTTAATTAATCATAATTAATTAAGTCAAGGTGAGAATTCTTTAGAAACTTACACGAATTGACGGGAAATTAATCTAGGCTCTTGATTAAGTTTTAATCTTGGTCGTTGGTGCTCCAACGGAGGATTATAAGAAGAAGTCGATGGGCACTTGGAGAATACACTAGAGACACTTGAGATCATCAAAAAATTGATTTCCTTGATAGATTGATTTCCAGAGTAGCAACATTCAGCTGTCAGAGAGCTAGAGATCGAAGCAGTAAGTGAAGCGCAGGGACAATGAGTTCGGAGGAAGTTTTCCAAATCCGGAGAGGCAACAACGAGAGGGTCGAGTTACTCCTAGTGAGGCAACGCAGAGGACTGTGCAGTTTCTTCAGATTCGTAGTTCAATTTAGATGATGAAAATTTTTTTCTCCAATCCAGAGGTCGAGCATAGATTCCAGAGTGTCGGAGAGACGATTTCCTCAGCAGAGACAAGCATAACGACTTCATTAGAGACTGGTTGGAGGCTTGACATCATAGACACTGCACAGAGCAGCGCAGATGCTAACGCAAAGGGTCTAGGAGGCTGATTTTTCTAAAGGTACGTCGTGTCGGGATTTCTTGTGGAGGAAGGGTAATTGCTTTCAATAATTTTGCCAAAATTTTCTTGCTATGGATTGCCAGTTTCAGGCATCGAGGTTGTACTCAAATTTTCATTGCTACATAATAGAATAAACTCCTTATCTGTTGCACCAGTTTTTCCACATTGGATTTTTTTCGAGAAATTTTGTCCAAAAACAACGATGTTATTTTTATGTGTGTGCTAGTATTTCTCAGTTCCAGCACTATTTATTTTTCCATATTTATTTTTTCGCAGTTTTTTTTGTGAAGGTTGCAGTGTGTTTATTTCGATGTTGTTGTAGCAATATACTGAATAATTAATTTATCAGTTAGGAGAAATAATACAAGTTGCTGCAATAGGATTCCAGTATTGGAATTTTCACGTGGTACAAAGCGTAAGTGATCATTCAGAGGCTCAGAATCGAAAGGAAATAGTTTTGTTGATCAAGAGGAGCAGTAGGCTAGTCGGAAGCTTAGAAGCGAAAGGAAATAATTTTGTTGATCAAGAGGAGCAGCAGGGCAAAATTCTTGAGGCAGTGCAGTTCATTGCCAGGCATGCCAAGTTGTTGGGGAAGTTCGATTTTTTCAGTGTAGGAGGCAGAAAAAGTTCCAATTTCCCATATTAGTGGTTCCAGCAAGCAGAGGAAGGAGCATCAGCTAATATTTTCACTGAGAAAATTCTTGGTTGAATACAAAGGATTTTTCTACAGCTTGCTGAAGCAGAATCTGCGTCAGGTGGAAGAGAAAATCACACACAGCGGAGGGAAAATTTTCCTCAGGGAACCTTGAGTCTCGGAAGTTCAAATTTCCAGTTGCAGATTGGCAGTAGAAACTTGTAGAAGGGAGTGTGAATAGTAGAGTAGCAGCCGAGTACAGGGAAAGAGGGAGTTTTCGACTTGATCAAAGATGGCCACAGTTGGGCTGAAAGATCAAGATAGGTTGGATGGCTCCTCCAACTATGTCATCTAGAAGGCCAAGATGTCCTTCCTATTAAATGAATATGGCCTAAAGCTCTATATAGACAACATTGTGGCAGTTCCCCAAGATGCAGATCAGTTGAAGGAATATAAGAAGGAGATGGCACAAGCGAAGTGGTTGATCCTGGATGGAGTCCGGGACCATATAGTCTCACATATCGCTGGCAAGGATAATGCCAAAGAGATGTGGGATGCTCTCTCCACGCTATATCAGGGCACTTCCAAGTAAAGGAAGATGTTCCTGGAGGAGAAGTTGAGATGTATCAGGATGCAAAAGGGGGAAGCAATAGATCCTTTCCTCACTAGGATTCAGGAGGTTCGAGACCAGCTTGCAGCTATTGGGGCAGTGCCTCAACCAACAAAGCTAGTGAGATTGGCACTAAATAGTATCTCTAATGGGTGGAAAGTTTTTGTCGAAAGTATATTGGGCAGAGACAAGCTACCAGATTGCGACATGATGTGGGTTGATTTGCAGCAGGAGGAGTTGAGGCGAGCTCTGCTAAAGAGCTCCATCAATGGCAGCAGTAGCAGTGGATCGAAAACTGTGAAGGAGGACGAAATGTGGCCCTTGCATCTAAGGTTCCCAATTAGGGGCAGGGGGAGCAAAACAAGAAGAAGAAGGACCTAACAAAGGTCAAGTGCTTCAGATGTGGTGAGCCTGGTTACTACAATATGCAATGTACTCTCAAGAAGAAGGACAAGCAGGAAAAGCAGGACCAACAAGTAGCATCAATTGAGATCGAAAATTTGTCCTCTAGGTTGGACGAAGACTTCGTGATGATGGAAGCCATACCTCCAGGAGTAAAGTGGGTGACTTGGAGTTATAGGCCAAGGGAGCTACAGATATGGGCAGGGTTGACTGAGGTTTCCTCCTCATGGTTCATTACCTTGTTATGGGGGCACATAGTATTCAGTAGCAAGATGGATCAGTGTTAGTGATGCAATCAAATTCTGAAGCAACAATTCCAAACTAGTAGCAGTTAGATGCTGAGGAGCGTAGTGCAGTGTTGGCAGAAGTGCAGAGTGGTATAGTAGCAGAGTCAACAACATCGCAGATTCTTCAGTGACAGTGTAGATGCTAGTAGAAGTCAGAGACTTCAGATACAGATACAACATACTTAACACAGATGATTCAATATTTTGGATGCTTCTTAGTTGCAATAGTTGTAGTTGCAATAGCAACATATGAGAGGGAGATGTAGTGCAGTTGCAGTGTTGACAGCAATATGGCAATGTCAGTAGCAACACAGATGCAGCAGAGATTCAGCTACAGAGTTGTGGCAGATGAATCAGAGTTTCCCAGTGTTTGGTGGGAAACAATGGCCAAAAATCACCAGTGTGACTGGAGGTGATTTAGAAATAGAGTGTTGTGGCAGGATGTGTAGCAATAGAGAGAACACAGTCCTCGCTAAGAGGAAGTGTTAGTTTCTATAGCATTGGTTGTGTTCTAGAAATGAAATTTGGTGTAGAGGCTAGAATACATGAGATCTCCAAAACCCATAAATTGTTTCTAGAAATTCCACCTAGATATGAATTAATTATATTATTAACCCAATTTTTAATGTTTCCTAAGTCTAAACTTAGGAAGATATGCTAATTAATCATAATTAATTAATTCAAGGCGAGAATTCTCTAGGAACTCACACGGATCGACAGGAAATTAATCTGGGTCGTTTATAAGTTTTAATATTGGTCATTGGTGCTCCAACAAAGGATTATAAGAAGAAGTCGATGGTCACTTAGAGAATACATTGGAGACACCTGAGATCACGAGAAACTTAATTTCCTTGGGAGATCGATTTCTAGAGTAGAAGCAGTCAGTTTTCAGAGAGCCATAGATCGAAGCGGTGAGTGAGGGGTAGGGACAGTGAGTCTGGAGGAATTTTTCTAGATCCAGAGAGGCAGCAGCAAGAGGGTTGAGTTATTTGCAATGAGGCAGCCTAAAGGACTATGCAGTTTCTTCAGATTGGCAATGTGAATTAGCCGAGGAAAAATTTGTTCTTAGTTCCAGAAACTAGGCATAGATTCAACAATGTCACAGAGACGATTTCCTCAGCAGAGACAAGCAGAACAACTTCATCAGAGACTGATTGGAGGCTTGAAGGCATAGAGACTGTGCAGAGCAGCGCAGAAGCTGAGGGAGAGGGTCCAAAAGGCCAAGTTTTCTAAAGGCAGGTTGTGTCGAGATTGCTTGTGGAGGAAGGGTAATTCCCTTCAATAATTTTGCCCAAATTTTGTTGTTGTGGATTGCCAATTTCTGACATCCAGATTTTACTCTGATTTTCGCTCTTGCATAATAAAATAAAACCCTCATCTGCTACACCGATTTTCTTGCATTGGTTTTTTCTGGCGACTTTTGTCCAAAAACAATAGTGTTATTTTTCTGTGTGTGTTAGTATTTTCTCAATTCCAACGTTATTTATTTATCCTCAATTTTGTTTGTGAAGGTTGCAGTGTATTTATTTCAATGTTTCCGTAGAAATAAACTGAATAATTAATTTATCAGTTAGGAGAAATAATACCAGTTGTTGCAATAGGATTCTTGTACTGGAATTTTCACACGGTATCATAGCATAAGTGACCAGCCGGAAGCTTAGAAGCGAAAGGAAATAATTTTGCTACTCAGGAGGAGCAGCAAGCCAAAATTCTTGAGGCAGCACAGTCCATTGCCAAGAAGGTCGAGTTGCCTGGGGAAGTTTGATTTTTTTCAGTGCATGAGGCAGAAAAAGTTTGAATTTCCCATATCAATGATTCCAATAAGCAAAGGGAGCAACATCATCTTAGATTTTTGTTGAGCAGATTCTTGGTTGGACGTAGAGGGTTTTGCTACAGGTTTGCAGAAGTAGAATCTGCATCGCATGGAAGAGAAAAACACACACAGCAAAGGGAAAAATTTCCTCAGGGAACTTCGAGTCTTGGAAGTTAGAATTTCTAGTTGCAGATAGGTAGTAGCAACTTGTAGAAGGGAGTATGAATAGTAGAGTAGTAGCTGAGCACAGGGAAAGAGGGAGTTTTCGACTTGATCAGAGATGGCCACAGCTAGGCTGAAATATTAGGATGGGTTGGATGGATCCTCCAACTATGTCATATGGAATCCCAGGATGTCCTTCCTGTTGGATGAATATGACTTGAAGCTCTATATAGACAGCATTGTGGTAGTTCCCCGAGATGTGGATCAGCTGAAGGAATACAAGAAGGAGATGGAAGTGGTGAAGCGATTGATCTTGGATGGAGTCCAGACCATATAGTCTCGCACATAACTGGCAAGGATACTGCCAAAGAGATGTGGGATGCTCTCGCCACGCTATATCAGGGCACTTCTAAGTAGAAGAAGATGTTCCTGGAGGAGAAGTTGAGATGTATTATGATGCAGAAGGGGTAAGGCATAGATCCCTTCCTCACCATGATTCAGGAGGTTCAAGACCATCTCACAATTGTTGGGGAAGCACCTCAACCAACAAAGCTAGTGGTATTGGCACTGAACAATGTCTCTGAGGAGTGTAAAGTTTTTGTCCAAAGTATATTTGGCAGAGACAAACTATCACATTGAGACAAGATGTGGGCTGATCTGCAGGAGGAGGAGTTGAGGTGAGCTCTGCTAAAGAACTTCGTCAGTGGCAGCAGTAGTAGCGGCTCGAAGAGTGTGAAGGAAAAGGAGAATGTGTCCCTTGCATCTAAGTGTCCCAATTAGGGGAAGGGGGAGCAGAACAAGAAGAAGGACCTGTGAAAGGTCAAGTGCTTCAGATGTGGTGAGCTTGGTCAATACAATATGCAGTGTCCTCTCAGGAAGAAGGACAAGAAGGAGAAGCAGGACTAGCAGGCAGCGTCATTTGAGATCGACAATTTGTTCTCTAGGTTGGAGGAAGACTTCGTGATGATGGCAGACATACCTCCAACAATAAGGTGGGTTGAGTTGGAGTTGTATCCGTAGAGAGCTAAAGAGATGGGCAAGGTCGACTGAGGTGTCCTCCTCATGGATCATTACCTTGTGATGGGGGCCCACAGTATTCAATAGCAGGATGGATTAGTTTCAGTGATGCAGTCAGGTTCTGGAGCAATAGTTCCAAACTAGTAGCAGTTAGATGCTGAGGAGCGCAGTGCAGTGTTGGCGGTAGTGTAGAGTGGCAGAGTCAGCAACAACGCAAGCTATTTAGTGACAGTGCAGATGCTAGTAGCAGTCAGAGACTCGGAAGACAGATGCATCATATTGAACATAGATGATTCAGTATTTTGGATGCTTCTCAGTTGTTGTAGTTGCAACTACAGTTGCAACATATGAGAGGGAGATGTGGTGCAGATGCAGTGTTGGCAGCAGAGATTCAACAAAATGGCAGTGTCAGCAGTAGCACAAATGTAACAGAGATTCAGCTACTGAGTTCTGGAGTTGTGGCAGATGAAACAGAATTGTGCAGTAGTTTGTGAGTAGCAGTGGAGAGACATCAATAGCGTGACAGGAGGTGATCCAAAGAGAGAGTGTTGTGGCAAGATGTTCAACACTAGAGAGAACACAGTCCTCGGTAAGAGGGAGTGTTAGTTTTTGTAGCATCGGATGTGTTCTAGCCATGAAATTTGGTGGAGAGGCTAGAATACATGAGATCTCCAAACCCAGAAATCGTTTTTGGAAACTCCACCTAGAGATTATTTAATTAGATTATTAACCTATTTTTTAATGTTTCCTAAGTCTAAACTTAGGAAAACTAGTTAATTAATAAAAATTAATTAAGTCAAGGTGAGAATTCTCTAAAAACTCAAACAAATCGACAAGAAATTAATATGGCCCCTTGATTAAGTTTTAATATTGGTCGTTGGTTCTGCAACATGTGATTATGAGAAGAATTCAATGGGTACTTAGAGAATACACCAGAGACACTTGAGATCACCAGAAATTTGATTTCCTTGGTAGATTGATTTCTAGAGTAGCAGAAGTCAGCTGCTGGAGAGCCAGAAATCGAAGCAGTGAGTGAGGGGAAAGGACAGTGAGTTCGGAGGAATTTTTCCAAATCTGGAGAGGCAGCAGCAAGAGGGCTAAGTTATTCCCTGTGAGGTAGTGTAGAGGACTACACAATTGCTTCAAATTGACAGTTTGATTTAGCTAAGGAAAAATTCCTTCTTAAATCCAAATGTCGGGCAGAGGTTCCATAGTGTCGGAGAGATGATTTCCTCAGTAGAGACAGGCAGAACGACTTCATCAAAGACTGGTTGGAGGTTTGACATCATAGAGACTACGTAGAGTAGCGCAGAGGCTGATGTAGAGGGTCCAGGAGGTCAAGTTTTCTTAAGGGAGGTTGTGTCAGGATTGCTTTTGGTGGAGGGGTAATTCCCCTCAATAATTTTTCCCGCTGTGGATTTCCAGTTTCAGGCATCCAGACTGTGCTCAAATTTTTGCTGCTGCATAATAAAATAAAATCCTCATCTGTTGCACCAGTGTTCCCACATTAGGTTTTTCCGATGACTTTTTCCCAAAAACAACAATGTTATTTTTATGTGTGTGTGTGCTAGTATTTTCTCAGTTCCAACGCTATTTATTTTTCCGCAAAATTGTTTATGAAGGTTGCAGTGTGTTTATTTCAATGTTGTCGTAGCAATAAACTGAATAATTAATTTATTAGTTAGGAGAAATAATACCAGTTGTTGCAGTAAGATTCTAGTATTGTAATTTTCACATTGTATCAGAGCGTAAGTGATTAGTCAAAAGCTCCAAAGAGAAAGGAAATAATTTCGTTGCTCAAGAGGAGCAACAAGTCGAAAATCTTGAGGCAATGAAGTTCATTGCCAGGTAGGTCGAGTTGCTTGGGGAAGTTTGATGTTTTCAGTGCAGGAGACAGAAAAAGTTTGAATTTCTGAGATCAGTGATTCCAGCGGGTAGTGGGAGCAGCATTAGCTCAAATTTTCGCTTAGCAGATTCCTAGTTGGACGCAGAGGGTTTTATTGCAGGTTGCAGAAGAAGAATCTACATCGAGTAGAAGAGAAACGAACACACAACAAAGGGAAAATTTTCCTCAAGGAACTTCGACTCTCAGAAGTTTGAATTTCCAGTTGTAGATTCGCAGTAGCAGTTTGCATAAGGGAGTGTGAGTAGCATGGTAGCAGCCAAGCACAAGGAAAGAGGGAATTTTCGACTTGATCAAAGCTGGACACAGCTGGGTTGAGAGATCAGTATAGGTTGGATGGGTCCTCCAACTATGTCATATGGAAGGTCAAGATGTCCTTCCTGTTGGATGAATATGGCCTGAAGCTCTATATAGGCAATGTTGTGGCAGTTCCCCAAGATGCGGATCAATTGAAGGAATACAAAAAGGAGAAGGCACGGGCGAAGTGGTTGATCCTGGAAGGAGTCAGAGACCATATAGTCTCACACATAGCTGGCAAGGATACTGCCAAAGAGATGTGGGATGCTCTCGCCCACTATATCAGGGCACTTCCGAGCAGCGGAAAATGTTCTTGGAGGAGAAGCTAAGATGTATCAAGATGCAGAAGGGGGAAGGCATAGATCCCTTCCTTGCCACGATTCAGGAGGTTTGAGACTAGCTCACAACTATTGGGGCAGCACTTCAACCAACAAAGCTATTGAAATTGGCACTAAACAATGTCCCTTAGGAGTGGCAATTTTTTGTCCAAAGTATATTGGGAAAATACAAGCTACCAGATTGGGAGAATATGTGGGTTGATCTACAGTAGGAGGAGTTGAGGCGAGCTTTGCTAAATAGCTCCATCAGTGGCAATAGCAGTAGTGGATCGAAGAGTGTGAATGAGGAGGAGAATGTGTCCCTTGCATCTAAGGATACTAGTTAGGGGTAGGGGGGAGCAGAGGAAGAAGAAGAAGAAGGACCTGTCAAAGGTCAAGTGCTTCAAATGTGGCGAGCTCAGTCACTACAATATGCAGTGTCCTCTCAGGAAGAAGGACAACCAAGAGAAGCAGGACCAATAGGCAGCATCAATTAAGATCAACAAGTTGTCCTCCAAGTTGGAAGAAGACTTCACGATGATGACAGCCATACCTCCAAAAGTAAGTTGGGGTGTCTTGGATTTGTAGCCCCAGAGAGCTACAGAGATGGGCAGGGTCGACTGAGGTGTCCTCTTCATGGATCATTACCTTGCTATGGGTCCCATAGTATTCAGTAGCAGGATGGATCAGTTTCAGTGATGCAATCAGGTTCTGGAGCGACAATTCCAAACTAGTAGCAGTTAGATTCTGATTCGACTGAGGTGTCCTCCTCATGGATCAGTGTCAGCAACAACGCAGATTCTTCAGTGACAATGTAGATGCTAGTAACAGTCGGAGACTCGAGACACATATGCATCATACTAAACATAGATGATTCAGTATTATGGATGCTTCTCAGTTGTAGTAGTTGTAGTTGTAGCAGCAACAGATGAGAGGGAGATGCAGTGTTGGAAGCAATATGGAAATGTCAATAGAAGATGCGATGCTATAGAGATTAGCTACAGAGTTGTGGCAGATGAATCAAAGTTGTGACATGGTTGGTGGGCAGCAGTGGCCAGACATCAACATCCTGACAGGAGGTGATGCAGAGACAGAGTGTTGTGGTAGGATGTGCAACACTAGAGAAAACACAGTCCTGACTAAGAGGGAGTATTAGTTTATGTAGTATCGGATGTGTTCTACTGAAATTTGGTGGAGAAGCTAGAATACATGAGATATCAAAAAACCATAAATAGTTTCTAGAAATTCCACCTAGAGATGACTGAATTTGATTCTTAATCGATTTTTTAATGTTTCCTAAGTCTAAACTTAGGAAAATTGGTTAATTAATCAAAATTAATTATGTCAAGTGAGAATTCTCTAGAAACTCACACTGATTGACACGAAATTAATCTAGGTACTTGGAGAATACACCAAAGACACTTGACATCACCAAAAATTTGATTTCCTTGGGAGATCGATTTCCAAAGTAGTAGTAGTCATCTGTTGGAGAACCAGCGGCAAAGTAGTGAGTGAGGGGCAGGGATAGTGAGTCTAAAGGATGTTTTCCAGATCCGAAGAAGCAACAACAAGAGGGCTGAGTTATTCCTAGTGAGGATTGCAGATTTGCTTCATATTGGCATTTCGTTTTAGCTAAGGAAAAATTTGTTCTCAATTCCAGAGATCGGGCAGAGGTTTCAAAGTGTTGGAGAGATGATTTCCTCAGCAGAGACACATAGAACGACTTCATTAGAGACTGGTTGGAGGCTTGACATCATAGAGACTACGCAAAGCAGCATAGAGGCTGACACAGAGGGTCCAAGAGGTACATTTTTGTTAAGGCAGGTTGTGTCAGGATTGCTTGTGGAGGAAGGGTAATTCCCTTCAATAATTTTTCCCAGATTTCTTTGTTGTGGATTTTCAGTTTCAAGCATCCAGATAGTACTCAAATTTTCACTATTGTGTAATAAAATAAAACCCTTATATGTCGCATCGGTTTTCCAACTTTGGGTTTTTCCGGGGACTTTTGTCCAAAAACAATGGTGTTATCTTTATGTGTGTGCCAGTATTTTTCCAGTTCCAATTCTCTTTACTTTTCTATAGTTTTGTTTGTGAAGGTTGCAGTGTGTTTATTTCGATGTTTTCCTAGCAATAAACTGAATAATTAATTTATCAGTTAGGAGAAAGAATACCAGTTGCTGCAATAGGATTATGGTATTAGAATTTTCACATCTAGAAATTGAATCGACCTCCGCCTCAACCAAAATGAACTGCTTTGCTTCAACTACTAATTCAACGTGGATCACTTCTGTCATGTGTTGTTGTCTCTCTAGATCTGGAAAACTTCCTCTTAATCACTGTCTCTACCCCTCACTGACCCTGCTTCGATCTCTAGCTCTCCAGCAATTGTTGTTGCTCTTAGGAAACCGATATGCCAATAAAATCGAACTACAGAAATGTCGTCTCCAAGTACCCATCGAATTCTTCTTATAATCCTTTGTTGGGACTCCAACGACCAAGATTAAATTTTAATCAATGGCTAGGATCATCTTGAAGTCGATGTGTGTGAGTTTATAGATGATTCTCACCTTTCTCAATTAATACTAATTAATTAATCATATTCCCTAAGTTTAGACTTAGGAAATATTTAGAAAATGGTTAATAATATAATTAAGACACTTCTAGGTGGAATTTCCATAAATGATTTATGGGTTTTGGAGATCTCATGTATTCTAGCCTCTCCACCAAATTTCGTGGCTAGAACACATATGATGCTACAAAAACTAACATTTATTAATCAGTAAAAGACCCAAACTTTAGATACATTAGAAAGAATTGTTAAGATTAGGGTCCCAACCCCACGTCAGTAAGGGCTACAAACTCAACACTCAAAGCCAAATGATAATGAAGGGAAATTTTAGCATCATGTAATCCATTTATGTAACAAAAGAATTCATGATTGCAAAGCCCTAGATATTGGATTCACTGCAATAAGTGAAATAAACCGATGGTCATAGCACATGGTCATGAGGAAAGTTGTTGAAGGTGAGCAAAGGCACAAGTAAGAAAACATGCCAAGAAAAGGGGCTAAACTAATCTCACGCCATCCATAAATAGGAATGATTAATTGGTAAGATGTGTACAGTTGTGATCAAAGTGACAGAGCACATATGCCATCAAAAAGTATGAGCGAGGGCTTGTGTAAAGAGAGAATAAGCATGTGGACAAGGCAAACATAATGTGTGTGTGAAAATTGTGTGAGGAGAAGAGAATTGTTGAGATATGGTTTTGTAAGGGAGAGGACAAAGAGAATGCATTGGAAGATCTGAGAGAACACATATGTAAGCAAGAGCGTGTGCAATTGAAAAGTGTGATATCTAGGCCAGTAAAGGGTGAATAACATAGGGTTTTGTTGCGTTGCATGATAGAAAATTGCTAATGAACCAGAAAAAGAAGGCTATTACAGAGAAAGAAAAGAAAGGAATGAAATATGAATTAAAGTTTTGTTGAAGCATAAGAATTGAAGAAGGTGCCTTTGGATCCAATCTAAAAAAGTGATGAAACAAAGATCTAGAAGGTAAAGGAACTGGATCAACAGATAAAAAATGGATTGGTGTCTCATGCAAATTGTAGTGTACAAATCTAAGAAAATTGGTGTCTCCTACAAGTTGTTGTTTGCAATGCTGAGAGATTAGTGTCTCTTGTAGGTTGGTGTCTACAAAGATTGTATCAGTAGGTTGGTGTCTGCTGCAATCAAATAATTAAAACAATTTTTGTGCTTCTCTCATATGAGTTTCCACGTATATCATGTATTCAATATTCTTGTGTGATTAGTGTATATTTTGTGATTGAATGTTTTAAATAGTTTAAAATTGTATCACGTTGACTCACCCCTTTCCTCTCTCAGTATAATTCTTAATGCAACAATTGGTATCAGAGCAAGTTCCTTCAAAATAAGTCTAAGTTGTCTAACTGTTGGAAGGTAGATCGTAAAGGAATCAATGGCCAATCAAGAAGGATTATTTTCAAACAGAGTGCCTATCTTTGATGGGATAAATTATACCTTCTGGGAAGTAAGAGTGAGTACTTTTTTAATGTCTCTTGGTGTCGACATACGAATTCCTGTTGAAGATGGATACAAAACTCCAACAACTCCCCCAACAAATCAAAATGAAATAAGGGCCTTTACAAACAATGCAAAGGCAATGAATACAATTATGTGTGGTCTTGTAGATCTGAATTTGTTAAGGTAATGCATTGTAAATCTATCAAGGAGATCTTGAATAAGCTCGAAGGAGGCGATAAGGTAAAGAAAGATAAACTTCAAAGACAGAATAAGAATTCAAAATTTAAAGATGAATAAAGATGAAAATATTGCAGGATTCTTTCTCAATGTTGAAGAAGTTGTAAACACCATTGAAGGTCTTGATGAAAATGTTGATAAAGAAGTTGTTGTTCATAAAGTATTGAGATCTCTTCCCATGAGATTCAATGCCAAGATTTCAGCCATTGAGGAGATGAAGGACCTAGACAATTTAAATATGCAAGAACTACATGGAATCCTTACAGCATATGAAATGAAGATTGGAATAGAGAGGTCAGGACCAAAGGAGGTCGCTTTCAAAGTCTGAAAGAAAACAAAAGAAAATCAATATTGCTCCAATGATGAGCCAAATCTAGAGGTAGCTCAATTCCTAAGGAAGATGAAAAGGGGATCTAGGAAGCATAAAGATAAGTTGCCTCTTAAATGCTTTGATTGTGGTAGAATTGGTCATTTTGCTTCTCAATATCATTATCTAAAGTAGAAGATAATGAAAAGAAAAGAGTATAATAATAGAATTAGATATCATAAATATAAGAAGGGAAAACCTAAGAAGAAGAAGAGATTGTATTCCAAATAAACTTCTCATTAGAAGATATCAATGAATAGACATATTAAGAAGAGCTAGATGCATGCCTGCTCATGGCCATAAAAACTAACTATAACTACAAAGATAACTCAGATCTTGAGGAAGAAGTTGACAATGAAGTTGATCTTGAAGGAGAGTTGATTAGTACTCTGGATAAACTAAGGAAGGCCATAAGAAAGAACAGATGGTTGAAGGAACAACTATTGAATGAAGAAAAAGAAAATCATTGTTCTGATGAAGAATCAATTAAACTCCAAAAGGTCCAATTAAAATAAGCAAAAATAGATTAAAAAATCCTAACAAATCAGCTAAAGGACAATCAAAGGAGTTGTGAAAGGCTAGAAGATGAGAATGTATCTTTAAGAAATGAGTTATCCAAAAAATATGAAAAGAGAGACTCAAACATAAACAAGGAAGAAATCTTCCTTATGAAATCCCAACTTGAAGAGGCAAAGAGAAGAGAATAAATTCTTTCGAATCACTTGACAGAATGGAGGAGAAATTGTGAGAGGCTTGAAGTAAAGGTAATTTCTCTAAGAAAATATATAGAGAAATCTAGAGATCAAGTGGATCTAAACTTAATATTTGTTAGGGTCCCTAAAACCCTTGATAATATCCTCGGTAATCAGACATCACTGGCCATCAAAACAAGTTCGGGTTACAAAGAGCACTACAAAATCTCCAAAGGAGAGTCAAGCATAAAATCCATAGAAAAAGGAGAGCCCATCAGCGATTCAAACACGCTCAAAGGAAGGTCAAGGAAAGCAAATAGAGGCACTAACAAAAAGAACCAACAAAGAAATGATCCCATCGGCTCCACAAATGATACTCAAGGTAAATAAAAATTCAATAAGAAAGAAAGGGTTTTGCACAATCACTCCTTTGTGAAGGTCATACACCTTCAGGTAACCAAATCTCTTTTATGCCAACTATGTCTCGTGTCATAATTTTGGTCATAAAGTTGTAAATTGTAAATCCCATAGATATATCAAAAATGAAAATGTTAGATCTAGTAAGTGTTTAATGCCTAGACATAGGGATTCCTATACTCGCAAGAACAATGCATTTTCTCCTCTATTGGATGAAATTGAAAGCTACAATTGTAATAATTTTGGGCACAATGCAAGTGAATCTAGAAGCAAATTCGTAAATCCCTCTAGACAATAGTTCCCAAGCAATCTCAACAAAATGAAAACACTAAGAGGTGGAAAAAAAGCCAAAAAAACTCTAAAGAATGTGGATTTGCATTATATGCTCACAATCAAGAAGGTCAATTGTATATTGATAGTGGGTGCTCAAAGCACATGACAGAGGACAAGAGTGTAAAGTTTGGAAATAATGCACCAACCAAGATAAAAGGTGAAGGGATCGTTAACCTCAATGAAAAGACTAAATCTCAAAATGTTTCATATGTTGATGGTCTGAAGCACAATCTGTTGAGTGCAAGTCAAATGTTTGAACAAGGATATGACCTCACATTTCAATCTAAGGGATGTGAAATAAGGAAAGTAGAATCTGGGAAAGTGATAGCCAAAGAAATTAGAACACCTAGCAATGTATATGTTTTTTATGGAGCCAAAGAAAAATGTGGCACGAGAAGAGTGGATGAAAGTTGGTTATGGCATAAAAGAATGGGACATATCAATTTTGACAACCCGGTAAAAATCAGCAAGACGTAAGCAGTGAGGGGCATGCCAAATATATCAAAGTCAAATGATTCCATATCAAACCATGTCAGTTTGGAAAGCAGACAAGGGTCCACTTAAGGCAAAAGAATATTCATATCTAGACCACTGGAGCTAGTTCATAAAGATGTATGTGGCCTTACAAGAACCTAAAGCTTAAGAAGAGAAAGTTAATTCATACTCTTTATTGATGATTATACAAGGGAAAAATGGATCATGCTACTCAAGAAAAATTCAAAATCCCTCAAAAATTTCAAGGTATTAAAAGCTCAAGTTGAAAATCAAATGGACCTGAAGATCAAATAGTTTTAGATTTGATATAGGAGTGTTCACCTCAGATGAGTTCAACAAATTCTGTGAAGAGCGTAGAATTAAAGACAATACTCAATAACGAAAACCCCTAAACATAATGGAGTAGTTGAAAGAAACAATATATCAATACAAGAGATGGCACAAGCTACAATGGATGAAGTAAAGGTTCCAAACACCTTTTGAAGAGAAGCAGCACAAATAGTTTTCTACGTATCAAACAAAATTCAACTTAGAGTAACTATTGATAAGAGCCCCTATGAACTATGGAGAGGCAGACCAACTTCAATCAAGTGTCTAAGAGTCTTTGGAAACAAATGCTATGTCAAGAGGAATGAAGATAATCTTGGAAAATTTGACTCCATAATTGATGAAAGAATCTTTCTTAATTATTTATCCAGAAGAAAAGGATACAAGTGCTACAACAAAAAACTAAGAAAGATAGTGGAATGAATCGATGTAAGGTTAGATGAAGCATTGCCAAGAACAAGAAAACCACAAAGCAATGAAGAATCAAGACAACAAGTGTAGATCTAGAAAAGGACAAAAAAGAAAAGCAATATGAAGAAGAAGAGATGGCACCTTAGCAACTCAAAACTCCATCTAGGTATGTGAAAAAATTTCATCCTAAAAATCAATTACTTGGTAACAAAGAATTAGGAGTTCAAACTAGAAGAAAATTAATCAGCACTCTCAAACATGCAAATCTAGCACTACTATCCAAAATAGAACCCAAATGTTTTGACCAATCTAGAGAAGATAAGCATGAATAAAGAACTAGATCCAATAGATAAAAATGACACGTGGCAAATTTTTCCTAGACCAAAAGACAAAAATGTAATTGACACCAAGTGGGATTTTAGAAACAAACTCAATGAAGATGGACAAGTAGTGAGGAATAAATCTAGAGTAGTCTACAAAGGATATGCACAGGTATAAGGTATGACTTTGAAGAAACTTTTTCCCCTGTAGCTAGACTAGAAGCAATAAAAATGTTTTTAACATTTGCATGTTTCAAAAAATTCAAAGCATATCAAATGGATGTCAAATTTGCATTTCTAAGTGGTGATCTAAAAGAGGAAGTGTACATTGAAGAGCAAAAGGGATTTCAGCTGTCTTGAGATGCAGATCATCTATGTAAACTAAAGAAAGCACTATATGGATTAAAGCAAGCTCCAAGAGTTTGGTATTCAAGGTTCGATATATATCTACATCACAAAGATTCAAAAGGGACATAACAGACAATAATATTTATAATTAAACTAATAATGAGAATTTATTGATCATTATTGTGTATGTGGATCATATCATCTTTGGAAGTGATGAGGATCAAATAGGTCAACGGTTTGCAACAGACATTGAAAAGTTTGAGATGTATGTGCTTGTAGAATTGTCATTTCTCCTTAGATTACAAGTTGCTCAATCAAAGAAAGGTATTTTTCTCCCTCAAACCAAGTACATAAAGGAAATATTGAAGAAATTTGGCATGGAAGATTATGCCCCTGTTAGCACATCTATGGCCACAGGGTTCAATTTGAGCAAGATTGATGAATTCTCTTATCCAAATCAAACTATGTATAGCTCAATGATTGGAAGCATCCTATATCTAACAACCTCAAGATCTGATATAATGCAAGTTGTAGGATTGGTTAGCAGATTTCAGTTTACTCTCAAGGAGAGCCATGTGATAACAATGAAGAGAATCTTCAAATATATAAAGAGAACTATTGATTATGGTCTATGGTATTCAAGGAATAAGGACTTCACTCTAACAACATACATAAATGTAGATTTTGCAGGAAGTGTTGATGACAAGAAGAGAACAAGTGGTGCATCTTTCTTTTTGGATAACTACTTAGTGTCATGGATGACTAAGAAATAGGCCTTTGACTCATTGCCTACAGTTGAAGCCGAGTACATAGCAATGGATGCATGTTGCACTCAAATCCTATGGATGAAACAAACTCTGAAGGATATCAAGGTAGAATATGCTCACCCATTCTTATTATGTGTGATAATACTAGTGCCATAACATTTCCAAGAATCCTGTGATCCATTCAAAGACAAAACATATTCTTATTAAATATCATTTCTTGAGAGACCAAGTAGTTGATGAAATTGTTAGGCTTGAATATGGTAATAAAGAATAGATTGCATATATATTCACCAAACCTCTTCCCAAAGAGCCATTTGAGTATCTAACATAGAGGCTGAAAGTGATATTTATCTCATCTCATTAGTCTTGTACATATGGGGTATGGCAGCTCTTCAACACATGTCAATATCTTAGGATATGAGTTGCATGAGAAGAGCGATGAAATGGAAAGTTTCATAATTGCTATAACTAGAATTGGTCCATTTGGCACACACACAATTAGTATCAAGGCTTGAAATACTGGTATTAGCACCAACATCAGTACTTGTTGTGCATACTTAGTAATATGTATCAAACCGTTAATTGGTGTCAGAAAAGCAGGAGCAATAGGTGTTTAATGTTCAGCATCAGGGGGAGAGTTGACAACAAGGAGAAGCATTAGTACAGGGAGATGAATGGAGTTCAATTGGTATCAGATATGCATCGTTGGTATTCTGAGATGTGAAATTGGTATTAAAGGTTTCCCTTTACCATTAATGTCAAAGGGGGAGAGTTAACCTACTTGTCCATTAGAGATACAAGCGAGGTACAGGGGCAGAGACCAGTAATTAGAGTGGAGTTTAGACACTCGTATGGTTCTAAACTTGGTGCAAAGCATTTGGTTTAGAGCTTGGAACCATTGGTGTGACATTGGTTGTGAAATTGGTGCAGAGTAGTAAGTTTAGACCTTAGTTGTTGGTTCAAAGCAGTGATGGAGAGTTTAGCCACTGATTTGGAGATTAGTGTTGGAAACTTGAATAAACTAAGAGGGGGGTGAATCAGTTTAGTACATTCATGGACATAAATTTCTTTTATTTTCAATGGTTAACTGAACTTTTAAATAAGAAGCATAACACATTATGAAAAACATATTTAATATGTGAAAAGCATGTAATATGTACACCATAACATCAAATCGGCACATAAAAGTAGCACATATGGATATCAGATATAAGTGGAAACTCATAAATGGAAAAAACCATGACTTTGTTATTATTGTGATGCAAAGGCAAGATTCTACTCCCTTGTTACATCATATTTTCCATAGGCTACAACCCACAAGAGAGTGCTACCTCAATTCTTTTGCAAGCTTCAACTTGCAAGGAAGCTCCAACTCCCACAAATTTTCTATAGGCTACAACCCACATGAGGCTCCTAACTCAATTGGCTCCAACCTGTTCTTTATCAAGTGGCAACTTGAAAGGAGACTACAATCTCCTAATGCATACAAGAAACAATATGTTGTTTTACCTAGTCTATAACTTTGTATATCTCTATCTTTGTCTCTTCATCTCCTCCTCCACAAATTGCTTCACATTTGTTCTATATGTGCTAGGTAACTAATGAACCACTCAATCAACTCTCACATTTTGTAACTCTCTTACCTTACAACCTTCAAACCTCACACGTTTTTATAAACAAACTTTGATGGTTGTTAGTATTCCATATAAGAAATTGAAATGAACAACTTTGACTCTTTGCATTCCACTCATATTTCCAAATTCTTTCAACATTTACATATTAAAATACATAAGATGAAATTTAAAATATTAATATATGCCACCTTTAAAAATCACTACAATCATCCTCTTGCATCACAATATTTTAAGCACCTCTAAAGCTTTAAACAATGCACAAACCAATCTTCAAATCAACCTTACACATAACACATATGCAAGTCAACATCTCAGCAACTTTGTTAACACATTTGTCATTGTCATAGCCTTGCATCACAATATTCTTCAAGCATTTGCCTTGCATCACAACATCTCAACTCAACCATCATATGCATACATCACAACATAAGCAACCTTTCAACAACACTCTTTGTAACATAAGCATCAATACAAGCATACCTTGTGACATATCAATCCATCAACACAAACATATCATCACAACCAAACATAACAAGCATACATTGTTGCTCCTTTGCTATCAATGAAAAAAATGCCAACAATCTCCACCTTTGGCATTAATGGCAAAACATTGATCCTCCTCCTATTGTTCTAAGAATAATTTCTCCATCCTTTCTGCTTACTCCCCCTTTGACATCAATGGCAAGGGGGTTGCATGGCAACAAAGGAATACATTGTATGATTAAGCTTCCAATGTTTCAATTCATGACCAATAACTACAACAGCTTCCTCCTCATTTTTGCATAGTTGAACTTGTTTATTGAATCCATGTTGGGCCTCAATGACAAAATTTGAATATATTAAAATAGGCAGATTTATCAACTGAGACCAAAGCAATGTGGATGCCTTGTAGTTGATAGACCAAAGCAATGTGGGTGCCTTATTATAATAGACTAAGAAGTCATGCTTCTACATAATAATATTTTCCTAATATTCATTGATTATTACTCTCCAAATATTGTACTTGCAAATGATTACATCTAAATAAACAATAAAGGGTTTATCCAAAGTGCTTGCTGAGGTGATTATGTAGAGAGCAACATCCAGATATTTGGGCTTCTTTCACGTTAAGGAAGCAATGGTTGTCATGAACCAACATAAGAAAGTGTATAAGAGTCTTTCTCCTTGACCGGGTTACACATTTATGCCCCAATCTTGCAAAGAGACATTGAATAATAAAAAGGGTTCAGCTGCATATAAATGTTGTTGTATGAAAGATTTTGCATATAAGGAATATCTCTTTCTTTCAAGGTTTGTAGCGAAGCATTATAAGTTGTGAAACCATTAATTAGGGCATAAAACCCTAAAACTATATATATCATAATATTCAGCACCTTTGATATAATATATTCAGTATCAGCACCTTTGATATAATATATTCAGCACCTTTGATATGATATGTTCAACATCGGCAGCTTTGATATAATATATTCAGCACTATTCAACACCTTTGATATATATTCACGCAGCACTATTCAACACAACAAAGTATCCTCTCGCCACAACGTTTTGCATTGTCTTCATAATTGTGCATTGTGTAATAACCTTCTCTCATAGAATCGTTTTACAAAGCAATCCTTTCGATGTGTTTTACATGGCAGCGTTCACATGGCTTGCAGTTTTTTCATGGCAGCGTTTTCTTTTGATATAATATTCACGCTACTATAATATCGTTACTTTTCAGGTATGACACACACTCCTTATCAACTTTAATGTTGGAAAATGCGGCAAATGAATATGGTTACGACTTCAACCCCTCAATTTGTCGCATGGGTGGTTTAGAAGAGAGGTTTTGTGTTGTTTTGTTATCAACTAATGCTCTATTATCTTTTATTATCGACTTTCTCATGATCCTTATGATCTTCATTATCCTGTAGACTTCTCTTTTTCTTTTATTTTCTGTAGAAGCAGCAGGTATGCGTGAAAGATATAGACCTTTACGTCCTCTTTCTACTTGAAATAAGGCACCAAACAGACATCCAATCATAGGAGTAAGAGAACATTTGTCACCTCCAATTTTCAAGGTCGTTGAAGAATTTAAGCGGGTGAAAGTGAGCTTGTCGCAGTCATTGATATCCATTAAAAGGCTACAGCCCTCTGTTGCCACTCTAGGGTTTGCTCTACTATTCACTTTGCTACTTTCCGGTAATGTACTCTTGGACTCAGAAGGCATCTTTGGTATTTGTTTGCACGTTATGTTCGAGCTTTCACTCTCACTTCCCATTCGTACATACTAATAAGTTTCGGTGAGTTGACCTAGTTTCACACTTCTATATACTATTGTCGTATATGGTGTTAGGTCCTCCTGCAAGTCACGGCTCAGACCTATCGACATAAGCTCAGGGATCCATGCATTATGTGTTGACAAAAACCCTCGATACTTTACCATAATCCAATGCTTTCTCTTTAGTCCCTTATTTAAACGGATTTGTCTTCCCTTTTCTCGTTATTATCGGCGAGTAAAACACTGATATTCTGCGATATAATTTTCCCAAATCCACATGCTATATCGGGATCATAATATTATTGTATGCATGAATGCGTGCGCAGCATTATATAATATGTTTTTACCCGTTTGACAACATAAGCCATATTTCGAATCGTTATGGTGTCGTAGCCGATAATTTTTACAAGTCAAGATAATAGTATCGTGAAAGATCATAGTAGCATGCACTTTTGAAGCGCCATTTTAAAGAGACTTGTTTGCGGAGACAGGGAAGAAGTTTGAAACGCCATTTTAAATAGACTTGTTTGCGGAGACAGGGAAGAAGTATGAATATCGATATTTCCATCCTCACTAATCAAAATATTGCCATCATCACTGTAAATGTGTTAGAAAACTTGTACAGATGAATCTAGCTAGTAAAGGTTGAACACACAGCTTTGCACAGCAAAAACACTAAAAGAAAATCGAAAGAACAAAAAAATGATTCATAGAAAATAGGTTACAATGTTCATGATATAGCATTACTAGGTGAAGATCCCAAGGTAATGCACCATAGTGGTGATCAATGAGAAGACTCAACACCTACAACAAGTTCTAGAAAGAACTGGCTAGTTGTGGAGTGAACGAAGAAGCAAATCAGGGAGTAAATCATGCAGAAGAACTAACCAGGTGCGAAGTTAAAGAAGGAGCAAATCAGGGAGTAAATCATGCAGAACAACTAAACAGTTGTGGAGTTAAAGAATGAGCAAATCAAGGAGTAAATCATGCAGAAGGAATCTTGCATGTAGTCCCATGCTCTAACTAAGAGTCTGCATGTAGGTGTGTAGTAGTTCCAACACCCCCCCTGAACACCACTATGGGGAAAAATAGAAAATGGGCCCTGGAAACTAAGGCCAAAGGTCACCCAAAATATAGTGCAACTTGTACTAAAATTGAGGAAAGAGGAAAAACCTCATGGGAAAAACCCCCCCTCGAAATACAATGTAATCAAAAGAAAAGAGGAAGAAAAGACAGTTGCTAAACAACTGTGTCCTTCACTCCAAGATGATTGCGCAGAGGGCGAAACTTTTGCTCATTGAATGTCTTGCTGAAGATGTCTGCAGTCTGTTCTGTGGAAGGACAGAACTGCAAATCAATGACCCAATCATGTACTAAGCCTCTGATGTAGTGTATATGGATTTCTATGTGCTTCGTCCACTGCCACTGTACTGGATCCCTGCAAAATTTGAGAGTGCTCTGGTTGTCACACTAGATGACAATGGGCTGGTGGAACTGGACGCCCAACTCAGTGAGGAAGTGTTGTAGCCACAGAGCCTGAATGGTGATGTTGACTACTCCTCTGTACTCGGCCTCAGCTGAAGAGAGAGCAATAGCAGCCTGCTTCTTGCTCGACCAACAAATAGGGCCAGATCCTAGACTGAGTGAATATCCGGAGGTGGACTTGCGATCAATGTTGTCTCCCGCCTAATCAGAATCTGTGAAGCCAAGGAGATTTAATGCAGTTCTTGCTGCATAGTGAATCCTGAAGGTGATGGTGCCCTGCACATACCAGAGGATGCGGTTGGCAGCATTCTAGTGTAGCTCATGCGGCTCCTGCATGTATCTGGAAACTGCCCCTACTGCATATGAGAGATCTGTTCTGGAGTGGGTGAGGTACAATAAGCTCCCCACTAGCTGTCGGTAGAAAGTGCTGTCAACTAATGGAGTGTCACCTCCATCCTCAAGGCGGACCCCAGAAAGAAAAGGAGTCGGTGCTGGCTTGCAGTCAGTCATGCGAAATCTCTCGAGGAGATCCCGTGCATACTTAGCTTGAGAGAGTTTGATGTCTGTGGCATCCTGGCTGATCTCAAGACTAAGAAAAAAAATGTAATGGACCATGTCCGTCATCAAGAACCTATCATGCAAGGCCCTCTTGACTGTAGTAATGGCTGAAGCCAAGCTGCTGGTGATTAGGAGATCATCCACATACAAAACTAAGATAAGAAGAGAATCATGTGTCCTGAGCATGTAAACATTTGGATCAGACTTACATCTTTCAAAGTTTTGTGATAAAAGAAAAGAATCCATCTTCGCATACCAAACTCTCAGGGCCTGCTTAAGGCCGTAGAGAGATTTCTTCAGTCTGCAGACCAAAGATGAATCCTGAATGAAACCATGTGGCTGCTCCATGTAGATCTCCTCAGATAGGTCTCCGTGAAGAAAGGAATTCTTCACATCCATCTTATGTACTTCCCACCCCTGGGCAGCCACAATGGCAAGTGTAAGGCATATGGAATCCATCTTTGCTACTGGAGCAAAGGTCTCATCATAATCAATGCCATGCACTTGTTGGAAGCCTTTGGCTACTAGCCTTGCCTTCCGTCTGGTGATTTGCCCATCTGCCGCACTCTTGGTTCCGTAGACCCATTTGCATCGAACAAGTTTCCTTCCTGAAGGAAGGGGGACCAGATCCCAGGTTTGGTTCTCGAGGAGGGAGTTATACTCCTCCTCCATGGCAGACTCCCAAGATGGATGCCCAGCAGCCTCAGCATAAGACTGTGGATCAGAAGACTAAACCAAATGACAATGCCAGGATGGCGATGGTTCAGTGGCAGTGAGGACAAGAGGAGGCTCAATAAACTCTGAGTTAGTCCTCTGCAGATTAGAATTATCCCCCACAAGACCATTTCTAGCAGTTGGGTGGTCTTGTGCATATATCTCATGTAAGCTCCTTGTTCTCTGATTTATGACAGGGGAATATGATTCACTGCTGGAAGCCCGATTTGGGCTTGGATGTGGATCATCATAAGCATTCACTACATTTGTATCTGAAGACTCTGTCTCTGCATCTGCATGCTCTTCGTCGACATCTACATGCTCTGTATCTGCATCTGAGTGTACTGAGTCATCATCTCGGATATGAGGTAGATAAAAGGTGTCTGCATGCGGCAATTGAGGTGCATGCGAGAGACTTTCCTCAAATTTGACACTTCGCTCAATGATGAGCTTGTTCATAGAGGAAATCAGGAGCTGCTCTCCCTTCACACCATCAGAGTATCCAATAAAGATGCACTCAATGCTCTATGGATCAAGAGCTTTCCTCTTTTTAGAGGGGATCCTGGCCCATGCTCGGGAGCCGGAAACACGGAAGTGGGTGACCTCTGGTTTAGTGCCGCTCCAAGCCTCAAAGGGGGTCTGATCCTTGATAGACCTATGAGGAGATCTGTTCTAGATGTAGTTAGCACAATTAAGTGCTTCAGCCTGTAGCTTATGAGGCAGTGACTTAGCATGCACCATGCATGAAGCCATCTCTTTGAGAGATTGGTTCTTTCTCTCAGCAACTTCGTTCTGCTGCGGAGTGTATGGAACTGTGTACTGCAACTGTGTGCCGGACTGAAGGCAAAGGTTCCAAAGTGTTGTGTTAACATATTCCCCCCCCCCATTGTCTGTACGAAGGGCTTTGATCTTTCTCTCTAACTATGTCTCAACTAGTGCTTTGAAATCTTCAAAGTGTGCAAAAACTTCATATTTATCCCTAAGAAGATACAACCAAGTATACCGTGAGAAATCATCAATAAATGTAAGCACATACCTTGCTTTGTTGATAGAAGGATGAGGAAAAGGCCC
This sequence comes from Pinus taeda, assembly GCA_000404065.3. NCBI lineage: Eukaryota > Viridiplantae > Streptophyta > Pinopsida > Pinales > Pinaceae > Pinus > Pinus taeda. The sequence continues at coordinate 22,744 of APFE031546255.1, read as the reverse complement.
CATGAGATCACTATGGATCAGATCTAGAGGAGAGGATGCTCTGTGAGTCTTGCCGGTGTCAAACTTTTCTCTAGGGTGTTTGCCAAGGACACGCCTTTCACAAACTCCTTTGGAGAAACTAATATTTGGCAAGCCTTCCACCATCTCATTCTTGCTTAGCTGCTGCATATACCTGTAATTTAAGTGACCAAACCTCTCGTGCCAAAGCCTACTACTATCATCAGCATGTGTAAGCAATAAGGAGGATTCAGATTCAATAAATTCAGAAAATGTATACAATCTGGCTCCATTGTTTACCTCACCAGTTGCAATTTTGGAGCTACTATGTAGGTCATATATGTCCACTGCATCTGGAGTGAATTCCACTCTCTTTCCGGTGCCGGAATGAGTGATCTGATAAACTGAAAGCAGGTTTACCGAAAGTTTTGGAACATGAAGCACATCTTCAAAACTTCCGTGTAAAAGTTCCACTATACCTTTTCTAGTGACCTCAATAGGTGAGTCATCTCCCATGAGGGTGGGAGGTCCTTTGCATGCATCCAAAGAGGAATAGACTTCCTTTGCAGCAGCCATATGATGTGATGCACCAAAATCTATAATCCATGCATCAGGAGAGGAATTAATTGCAACTAAAGCATGAAAATTGTTACCTTTCCCGTGTGGCGGATCCTCAGTTTTCTTCTTGGCGCCCTGAGGGATGTGGTCCCCAAGGTTGTGCTTTTGAAGGATTTCTTCCATTTGGTCAATTTGTTTCTTCATGCAAGAGGATTCTGGATGGAATCCTCTTTGACGGTAGGTGCATCTATTTCCTTTCTTCCCTTTCTCATTTCTCGAGCCGGAGGAGTCATTCAAGGGCTTGGTGTACCCTTCCTTCTTTGGATGGGAATGTGCTTTTCCCTTGTCTTTTTGCTACTGATTTTTCTAATTTGAATCAGATCTGTGATTTTTATTGTGGCTGCCATCATGCACAGCAAGTGCATGCGCTTTTGGAGATTTGATTTTCCCCATGCCAATGAGTTTATCTTGCTCAAAAATAAGGGACTCCATAAATTCTTTGAGAGAAGGCATAGTGTAGGATTTACCTGTTGTGAGCCTTACTGAATGAAATGTAGACACAAAGACGGAGTATTCCGGTCCGAGCTTTGACATAATAGAGAGAACATGACAACTCTCCTCCTTGGATTTGTCAATTCCACAACCCTTGAGTTGCAACAATAGATCATTATATTTGGTGAAGAAGTCTTGAATTCTATCATAGTTCCGTGGATCCAATGATAGCAGCTCCACTTCGAGCAGATTTCATTTCATCTCATCCTATTTCCCGTAGAGTTCTTCAACCTTTTTCCAAATCTCATTGGGAGTATTGCAGGCAGATAGATGAAACTGCAACTCTAGAGAGATGCACATGCATATGGATCCGTGGGCCTCATCCATATGGTTGAGGTACTTGGATTTCTCTATGGTTGAAGTGGGTTCCACTTCTGTAGCCATGGTAATCTTGTACAACCCTTTTTGACAAAGGTATCGAGCCATTTGGTCCTTCCATTCGTGATAGTTGTACGGTGTTAGGATCGATGCTTTCGGAAACTCCATTTTTCTGTCAATCTTCGATCTCTGAGCTGTAATACTTGCAAAATAAAGTACTGGTGCACCTTTTATCTAGCAACCTGTGGCTCTGATACCATGTAAATGTGTTAGAAAACCTGCACAGATGAATCTAGCTAGTAAAGGTTGAACACACAGCTTTGCAGAGCAAAAACACTAAAAGAAAATCGAAAGAAGAAAAGAATAATTCATTAGAAAATATAGCATTACTGGGTGAAGATCTCAAGGTAATGCACTATAGTGGTGATCAATGAGAAGACTCAACACCTACAACAAGTTCCGGAGATAACTAGTCAGTTGCGGAGTTAAAAAATGAGCAAATCAATGAGTAAATCATGCAAAAGGAATCTTGCATGCAATCACATGCTCTAACTAAGAGTCTGCATGTAGATGTGTAGTAGTTGCATGCTCTAACTAAGAGTCAGCTTGCATGCAATCCAATACTCTAACTGAGAATCCCCATGTAAGTGTAGTAGTTCCAACAAATTCACCATAAATAGAATACCGGAAGGAAATAAAACCTTTATTAATTCAACAAATACTCTAAACAAAAATTGAACTACCCAATCTGTGTAAAACAAGACAACTTCAAAATTTACCAATCACAGGTTCACTTGAACTACCCAATCTGTGTAAAACAAGACAACTTCAGAATTTACCAATCACAGGTTCACTACTCGAAGGGAGTGTGGGAAGTGAGTTTTTTAACTCACATATCCGTTTTCAAATCAATGATTTTTCTTCGACACTTTCTCTTGTGATGTCGCACCCCACAAGTTTTAGAGCCATTGAAATTCCCTGGGTTTTCGCTGCTTCTGATAACAAACGAGCCAAAGAAATTCAAGAGAGTAGAAGGGAAGGAATTTATTATACCAGTGGAGCCATTCTTGCATGTTTGTATAAATTGAGGAGAGGGTTTGATCTCGCAACCACTGGTGACCTGCTTGGATCCATTCTTACATGTTTGCATAAATTGAGGAGAGGATTTGATCTCGCAGCCTGTGGTGACCTGCTTGGATCCATAGTACACCACAGTATCCATTGAAGGAGCGAACATGTAAATAACATCTCCTATCACTCTTCGTACTGCAAGGGGATCCGTGGAACGAGCCATTGAACGAGCCATTGAAGTAGAGATGAATTCCAATTTCTTCCTTCTCACCTTCCTCTCAACAAAATTCAAAGTCGAATTTGATTCAAGTTAAGTGGTGAATGTAGTGCAGGTGTCTTATGGCATGGTATGTAAATAAATTGCATGAAACAACTTGACACGTCGCTACCAAGTGGAACAACGAGGCAAATAATATACACATTGGAACAGAACATGTCCCGCCCCTAAGAATGTAAGACAATATTTTGCTCAAATTTTTTTTTAACAGTACAGCATTAACCCACGCAGAGCACATGTTCATATCTATACTGTTTTTTAATTTTTTTAGAAGGGTATGTTGTATGTTGGATAGTAGTAACATCCAATAAAATTGAGGAGTCTGTTGGGTTCTTGTGATCGTTTTCTCTGCATTTTCTTACAGTGTTATACGACCAAAATACTTTTATCATGAGATGTATGTTGGAGCGTCATAATATTCAATGAACTTGAAGCACTTTGTTGGGTTTTGATTTGGTTTTCTTTATTTGTTCTTTACTGCATTTTGTGCTTGAGAGAAGTAATTTTCAATGAACTTCAATATGTTTGTTAGCATTTGGTTTTATTATTGGTATTTTCCTGTTTTTCTATTTATTTTGTGTGTATGAGAATTAATAAATAAATATCTTCTTATTATAATTTAGTTGGGTCATTGAAATATGATCGATATATATGTATTTATGTATTTTTTAGCTTTTGAATTTATATACAATGTTATTTTGTATTTAAGATTTACATTATAATTTCATAAATTATATTAAATAGATGTGAAAACATCAATATAAATTTAAAAATACCAAACAATTAACATAAAAAAAAATGGTAAAAGTATAATAGCATCTTTCATTTAGAAGTGTAAGAACCCCAATTTTCGTCCCTCTAAACAAAATACAAAGTCAAAATCGATTCAACTTCCACGTGACACATTGAAGCTAGAGGATAATCTACTATTACAATACCAACATTAGCTCGTGATGATTTTTACTATGCTCGTACAGGCGAGCTAGGCCGAAGATCATCCAGCAGCACATTTTCTTCGTCTTTCCTGTGCCTGTTGTATTCATGGCGGATTCTTGCACCCATCCAGTGAACATGTCGCCAATCACACTAGTCGACTTGATCCATTCTTCGTCGGCTTTTACGGCTAGCCTTTATAGGATGCTTTCGAATTTGGGTTTCAATTGTTCTTGCAATTGTTCCGTGGTTAAATAGAGGTTTTCAAATTGTTGTAATATTAATTTCAACTTGCGGCGTTGCATTTAATTCACAAAATTATCATAGTTTATTGTACCATTTTTCACGAAAAGGGGATTTTCTCAGAACGGTTCCGATGAAATCATTTTTTGACGCATGTCTTCTATACGTTTTCCAAAATAGTTTTTCATCAGGACGTAAAGTTCGGTGAAAAAAGCCCGTCCGATATTGTTCCGAACCGTTTGATTCGAAGGAAAGCTGTCCACCGTCGGATTAATCCAAAGCTGCATTCAGGCATTCAGGCCTGCAGGGAATGACATTGCGTGAAGTTTTTGGTTGACCGTCGATAAAATATAAATGAAATTAAATGTGTTCGTAGAGTATTAGTAAAAAGTTTAATTTTAATGTTTTTTATTTCTTACGAAGATATGGGCATAGTAAAAACCTATTTATGTGTTATGTTTTTTTTATTATTGTAGATGATGTGTAATGTAATGTGAGGGAAGCGTGGAGTGAAACACACAGCAGTGTGAAACAGAGCAGCGATTGTATGTAATTTTTTTTTAGAATATGAAATTGCCATAAGCAGCAGTGGAGAGGTAATTTTTTTTTGTTGTTGCTCGTTGAGAGAAATTTGCAGCAGAGTGTGAATGTAATATTTTGTTGAAAGGGAAATGTAAAACGCAACAGTGTAAATGCAAGTTAAAAAAAAAAATTTACACAACAGTGTAAATTTTTTTTTGGAGACAGAGCAATTTTGGTTTTCTGAAGCAGTTTTGGTAAAAATCCCTCAGTTAGAGGAAGATGTTTTTGTAACAGTAGTTTTATTTTAATGAATACAAAGCTTTTGTGGGTGTGTGAAATACTCTATTCTCAAAATCAATTATAGCTTCCCTGTGTTAAAGATCCTGTGAAGAAAACAGAGCATTGTTCTCTGTTCAGTTATTTTGTTTTGGAATTTACCAGAAAATTCCCAACAGTGGTATCAGAGCTTGTCCAGGCTCTTTGAAGGTGTCAAAGAAGCTGAAGGAAGGAGTTTTTAGCAGCAGCAACTTCTCCAACAGAGTGAAGACAGTTAAGAAAGGATCCAGGTATTTCTCAGATTAGTTTTCTGTGTTGTTGTTGAAGACAAAAAGTGAGTTATTTAAAAAAAACACAGTCAGGTATTTGAATCATAGTTTAGAGTGCTAGAATGGCCAGCGCCAGCACTAGCATGGGTATGTTTAATACTCAGCTCCCACAGCTTAATGGAAAGAACTATGACTATTGGGAAATAACCATGAGAGCCTTGTTTGCTTGTCAAGATTTATGGGAACTTGTTGAATATGGGTTTGAAGAACCAATTGATGAAAATGAGTTTAACAGATTAACTCAGGCAGGGAAAGATCTGTTGAAGAGCAATAGGAAGAAGGATTCCAAAGCTCTCGTATCTTTATATCAAGCAGTGCATGAGAGTGTGTTTCCAAGGATAGCAACAGGCAAGACATCCAAAGAAGCATGGAAAACTCTCAAGATAGCCTATCAAGGCATGGAGAAAGTGAACACAACAAAACTACAGTTGCTGAGGAGAGATTTTGGGAATATTTGCATGAACGAGTCAGACAATATTGACTCATTCTTCACACATGTGATTGGTCTAGTCACATAAATAAGATCTCATGGAGAAATTCTTGAAGAAAGGAGGATTGTGTAGAAACTATTGAGGATCCTACCCTCAAAGTTTGATGTGATTGTCACCACCATAGAAGAGACAAAGGATCTCTCAAACTTTTCAGTTGATGAGCTATATGCATCACTGATAACACATGAGCAGAGGTTGAGTAGAAATGAAAACTCATCTCTAGAACAAGCCTTCAAGACGCATATGTCTTTTGGAAGAGGAAGAGGTCAAGGCGGAGGAAACAAGAGAGGAAGAGTCAGAAGCCAAAACAGAGGTGGAAGAAATAGTCCATCAAACACTCAAGGAAGAGGCAGCAATCCAAATCAGAACCAAGGCCAAGGCAGCAGCCAACAAAGTGGACAACATCATGCTTAAGGACAAAGGTATGATAAATCCAATGTCCAATGTTATTATTGTAAAAAATATGGGCATTATGCCAATGAATGTAGGAAGAAGCAACATGATATGACTAATAGATCAAGTGCAAATATCACTAGAGAAAATATCAGCCAAGATAATGTGCTTTTAGCTTGTAATATAGCTGAAACAAACAGTGATGATATATGGTTTCTAGACTCTGGTTGCAGCAACAATATGACAGGAAACATAGCCTTGTTTTCTAAATTAAATCAAAATGTGAAATCACAAGTCACACTTGGGGCTGATAGTGAAATTTCTGTTATGGGAAAAGGAGAAGTAAAAATATTTACAAAGAAAGGTGAAAAGAAAACCATAGCAGATGTCTATTATGTTCCTGGAATGAGACATAACCTCTTGAGTATTAATCAGCTAGTTCAAAAGGGGTACAATGTTTTCTTTGTGAATGATGTATGCACCATCATGGATAGAGCACCCAACGAAAGATGTATTGCTGAAGTGAAGATGACGAGGAACAGGATGTTCCCTCTCAGAATAAAGGTAGATTTAAAAAATAAAGAAGTAAAAGCAGCGGTGACACAAGAGGCTTTCCAAAGCGTACCAAAGGATGAAAATTGGTTGTGGCACTTGAGATTTAGACATCTCAACTTTGGAGGCCTTAACTTGTTGAGAAGAAAAGGAATGGTAAGAGGATTACCATTGATAGAGAAACCAGACAGCCTTTGTGAAGGTTGCATACTGGGAAAACAACACAGAGAAAGTTTTCCATCAGGGAAAAGCATAAGGGAAAAAGCACCCTTAGAGATTGTCCACTCAGATGTATGTGGACCGATGCAAACTCCATCACTAGCAGGCAACCAATATTTTCTAACATTCATTGATGATTTTACTAGAAAAACTTGGGTTTATTTCATGAAGAACAAAAGTGAAGTGTTTGAAAATTTTCGAAATTTCAAAGCAATTGTAGAAAATCAAAGCGTGTTGTATATCAAAGTTCTAAGAACTGATAGAGGAGGTGAGTATATCTCCAAAGAATTTCTACGTTTTTGTAGAGAAAATGGAATTCATAAGCAATTTACAGCAATGTACACTTCACAACAAAATGGTGTTGCTGAAAGGAAGAACAAGACCATCATGGATATGGCGAGGAGTATGTTAAAGGCAAAGCATTTGCCAAATGATTAGTGGGCTGAAACTATAAACTTTGCAGCATATATTTTGAATAGATGCCCTAAAAAAGCAGTCATGAACAGAGTGCCGGAAGAAGCATGGAGTGGGATAAAGCAAGGAGTCATCCACATGAAAGTTTTTGGATATGTGGCTTATGCACACATTCCAGATCAGCTAAAGAGGAAATTGGACAGCAAAGGGGAGAAATGTATTTTCATTGGATACAGTGAGGAATCCAAAGCTTACATGTTGTATATTCCATCTACCAAGAAGTTTTTTGTGAGCAGAGATGTTCAGTTCATTGAGGAGGAAGCTTGGAATGGAAGCATAGAGAAAACATTGAATGTTAAAAATTGTTTATCTCATGATGAAGATGATGAGGAGATGGCTGAAATACATCCCCAAACAGCAGTGCCAACACAAGGACAGCAAGGGAAACCCTTGAGGAGAAATGAAAGTGCTTCTCCAAGCACACCACGAGGAGGAAATTCAAGTGCATCTTCAAGCACTCGTACACCAAATGAAAGAGGCAAGAAGTTCAGAAATTTAAGTGATATTTATGAACAAGAGGCAGCAAATGAAGGTATGAATTATTTGTTTTCATTATATTGTCATGTTGATGATTCTATTCATTTCGAAGATGTAATTAAGGATAGGAAATCGATAGAAGCTATGGATGAGGAGATCAATGCCATAGAAAGAAACAAGACATGCGATTTGGTTGAGCTACCAAAAGGAAAAGAAGTCATTGGAGTCAAATGGGTTTACAAAACCAAGAGTAATGCTGAAGGCAAAATAGAAAGACACAAGGCAAGACTTGTTGTCAAAGGATACAAGCAGCGGTATGGGAGAGACTATGAGGAAACTTTTGCACCAGTTGCTAGAACATAAACCGTTAGAGCAGTGCTATCCATAGCAGCACAAAACAAGTGGAAAGTTTACCAAATGGATGGAAAGTCGGCATTCCTAAATGGAGTGTTAATGGAAGAGGTTTACATTGAACAACCTCCAGGCTATGAAAAGAAAGGCAAAGAGCACAAAGTGTGCAGATTGAAGAAAGCTCTTTATGAGCTGAAGCAAGCACCAAGAGCGTGGTACAGTAGGATAGATTCCTATCTACTGGAAAAATGATCTGAAAAGTGTGAGGGAGAACCCACCCTACATCAAAGAAAAAGATGGTAAAATTTTAATTGTTGTGTTGTATGTTGATGATGTTATTTTCACAGGTAATGATGATCATCTCATTGAAAACTTCAAAACAGTCATGAAAGAGGAATTGAAATGCATGACATGGGTTTGCTGAGAACTTCTTTAGGATAGAAGTAGATCAAATTTGAAATGGATTTTTATTTCACAGCAAATATGTGGTTAATTGAAGTGTTGAAGAGATTTAACGAGGCGAGTGAGAGCAGGCAGCAATCACTTCCCACAGTATGATGGGTATAAAAAACTCAGCACAAGAGGACAACAGACAAGGATTTGATCCTAGTGTGTATAGAGCACATAGTTGGCAGGCTTCATGTACTTTTACATGGAACTAGCTTTAGATATAATGCATGTTGTTAGTTTAATTTCCAGATTCATGGAGAGGTCAAAAGAAGCACATTGGTAGGTAGCAAAAAGAATTCTGAGGTATGTTAAAGGTACTAAATGATTTGGCATTTTATATACTGCTTCAGAATGTTCAGATTTAATTGGATACACTGATAGTGATTGGGCTAGAAGTGTAGATGATCAGAAAATCACATCTGGTTATGTTTTTCACATGGGTTCAGGAGCTATTTCATGGGCTTCTAAGAAACAACCTATTGTAGCGTTGTCTACAGCAGAGGCTGAATATGTGGCAGCTACAGCAGCAACATGTCAAGCAATTTGGATGAGAAGGATGTTAAGGAGCTTAGACCAAGAGCAGGCAAAAGGAACTGTGATTTTTTGTGACAATAGCTCAGCTATTGCAATATCCAAGAATTCGGTGTTTCATAAGAGAACGAAACACATTGACAGAAGGTTTCATTACATAAGAGAATTGGTGAACAATGGAGAAATTATTTTACAACATTGCAGAACTCAGGAGCAGGTTGCTGATATTCTGACCAAGCCATTGGACCAAAAAAGTTTTGAGTTTTTGAGGAAATGTTTGGGTATGACTGATAACCCAGCAGTTGAAATTAAAGGGGAGTGTTGAAATATTAATTTCAACTTGTCGTGCTACATTTAATTCACAAAACCACTAGACCTTATTGGATCACTTTTCACGAAAAGTGGTTCTCCTCCGAACAGACTCGATGCAATCACTTTTTGACGCGTGTCCTCTGTACGTTTTCCAAAACAACTTTTCATCGGGACATAAAGTTCGGTAAAAAAGGCTCGTTCGATATTGTTCCAAACCGTTTGATTGGAAGGAATGCTGTCCACCGTCCGATTAATCCAAAGCTGCATTCAGGCCTGTAGGGAATGAAATTGCGTGAAGTTTTTGGTTGATCGTCGGTAATATATAAATGAAATTAAATGTGTTCGTAGAGTATTGGTAAAAAGTTTTAATTTTAATGTTTTTTATTTCTTACGAAGGTATGGGCATAGTAAAAACGTATTTATGTGTTATGTTTTTTATATTATTGTATATGATGTGTAATGTAATGTGAGGGAAGCGTGGAGTGAAATACACAGCAGTGTGAAATAGAGCAGTGACTGTATGTAATTTTTTTTTTTGGAATATGAAATTGCCATACGCAGCAGCGGAGAGGTAATTTTTTTTTGTTGTTGCTCGTTGAGAGAAATTTGCAGCAGAGCGTGAATGTAATATTTTGTTGAAAGGGAAATGTAAAACGCAGCAACATAAATGCAAGTTAAAAAATTTTTTTACACATAGCAGTGTAAATTTTTTTTTGGAGACAAGGTAATTTTGGTTCTGCTTCTGAAGCAGTGTTGGTAAAAATCCCTCAGTTAGAGGAAGACGTTTTTGTAACAACAGTTTTATTTTAATGAATACAAAGCTTTTGTGGGTGTGTGAAATACTTTGTTCTTAGAAATCAATTATAGCTTCCCTGTGTTAAAGATCCTATGGAGAAAATAGAGCATTGTTCTCTATTCAGTTATTTTGTTTTGGAATTTACCAGAAAATTCCCAACCATTGTTTTGGGTGTAAGGTGCAACAACTTTCTTGATATGGCGGCAGGCAATCAAAGAGTGTGAGAAATAAAATATGGGACATACCAACTACAGAAATTGTATCAATCTTTCACAAAATTAAATCTCAAGATATTTCAATGATTGGAGTTTCCCAAATGAGTCTTTCAATTCTTGCGAAGACCCACAAGATCAGAGATTCAATTTACTTAAAGCATTTAAATTGCCCATATATTTTGATAGTTGTACAACCTTTTTGCTTCTACTTAAATCTAACTCTGTTAGTTGGGTCAATAATTTAATCTCCTTAGGAAGCTTTTTCAATGTATTAAAACATGCCAATTTCAACGTTCTTAAACCCTCTAGACTCGGGGAAAAACAAAAAAAACATTTTTCGATAAAAAAAAATGGACGGTCATATCAATCCCCATTCAATTTCAACTCTTTCAATTTTGAGGGCATCTACATGTCAATGCAATATTCAATCATTAGCAAACCTTAAAGGCAAGAAATTGAATGTTGTGGGATTGATGCATCCCCACCTTTCCCAGTTATTACTGCGTTGAAGAATCCATAGCTAGCCAGTAAGGGCCCAGGTTTCAAACCAATTACATGTGTGGGATAATCACTGGAAGCATGCATTGTCAATATTCATTTCACTGTTTGTCAACTACCACATCTCTCACTCCAAAGCTTTGGCGATTTCGGGAAATACTCGGACTTTCTGATGCATATGCCAGAAGAGAATCCAGTAGGAGTGTGGGTAGCCAATCAAAAATTCATGGAGGAGATGAAGGGGAGGTTGAAAAAAGGAGAATGTGATGGCAGAAATTGCAATTCATTGGTTTCGTTGCTGGAAAAAACAACAACGGAGAACTTGATTGCTACGGATTTCAGTGTGGGGAAGAGGTCTTAAAAGAATATGGTAGTTCTCTAGTTAGACCATTTTCATCAAACTCTCTGCATTCTATCCATGTTCTAGTAGATCTTTTAGAGTCGTCTATTGAGGTGGAGGAATTGCTAGGACGATAAAAAATGGTCAGAATCTAAGTAAAAGAACTTCAAAATTTTTTGTAGAGGTAATGTTTGAATCGTGTTTTATGGTGGAAATGGATTCAGCAGTATCAAAAACCTCTAAAACACTTAAAATTTTGAAGTTTAACAGTTATAATTTTAATTTACAAAAATCCTGGTCGAATTTTCTCTAAATATAACTAAAATTTCCATAACTTTCCGAACAATTCCTCTAGCTAATTAGACTACGGTGGTCTTTTAACAATCCTCCCACGGATATCGTGAGTGACTACATACAGGCATGTTGTGAAACATGGAAAACAATAAATCTAGTGGAAAATTCAGACCTTGAAGTTGTACTGGTGAATAAGCAAGCCGACAAAGTAGAGTCCATGGTTTGAAATGTTGAAATGATAATTTCAACTGCAGCACTATTTTCTTTGCGATGTGATCTTATCGCATATCGCAAATCGCATACACACTCTGTTGCCCTCCGCTACGTCCTATGTTTTTTGGCGATTGCGATGTTGTGATGCGATCCGATCGCAAATCGCAAATCGCAAAATCGCTCCCATATGTTCGTGCTCCATTTTCTCTTTCGCAGATTGCGATTCTGCGATGCGATCCAAATCGCAAATCGCACATTTCACTTTCTTCAAGATGATCTCAGTTGCTCGATTAAAATCAAGGTTGATGTACAGGCCTGCAGCAAATGAACTTGACATGAAGTAAAAGTTTTATTTTGACCACCAGCTTTGTCAATAAAACAGTAAATGTAATTTACTGTGGGTTGGTAAACATTGGTAAGATTTTAATTTTACTGTTTTTTATTATTCATGGGAGTATGGTATAGTTAATATGCATTGCTTTGTTTCTTTAGAGAGGTGAGTGAAGAACGCAGCAGGGCGTATGTGAAAAATACACAGCAGTGTAAATGTATTTTTCTCTAAAAAATGCACAGCTGTGCAGAGAAGTTTTCTTTGTTGTTGAAATGAAATATGCAGCAGCATGAATGAAACAAAAGGATTTTTACACAACAGTGTAAATATTTTTTTTTGGATAGACAGAGTAATTTTTGTGTGGAACTGAAGCGTTCCTATGTAATCCCTCTGATAGAGGAAGACCAATCTTTTGTAACAACAGTCTCTTAATGAATACAAGTTTTTTATGTGTTGCTGAAACGCTGTTCTCCTAATTTTTTTTATTTTTAGTTTCTGTTGTGCAAAGAAACAGAGCATTGTTCTCTGTTCAGTTTTATTATTGTTTGGAATTATTAGAAATTCCCATCATTGGTATCGAAGCTTGTCCAGGCTCTTTGAAGGTGTCAAAGAAGCTGAAGGAAGGATTTCTTGCTGCAACAGCTTCTCCAACAGAGTGAAGACTCAGTCAAAAAAATCC
>APFE031546247.1:5487-16004 GCA_000404065.3 Pinus taeda | reverse complement strand
TTACATACTCCCCTTCTTTAAGGAGCTTCGTCCCGAAGTTAAGTTGAATCATTTAACATTTTTTTTATTTATTTATTTATTACTTCACATTTTCCTTAGATGCTCTGTTGAACTAGTATAACTAGCAGGCATTGAAAACTTCCACGACATCTGTGAAATCTCAAGGAATCTCTATCCTTTGTCCCACTTTCGGAACCAATCATAAGCCTTATCGTTCTATACCATAACCCAATGTTAGCTCTAAGTATTGCACCTGGCTCAATCTTTAGTTGCCCCAAGGTAAGCATCTTCTTCCAGTTCTCAATTTTTCTGGGCATCTCACAAGGTTGGCCCACTCGCTCCACACTCAATAAGAGCACAAACCCAGGAATCAATTTCCTTACACGCCCACTAAAATTCAGCATCCCATTGTAATATCAGGCACTTGGCCTCCAATATCAGTGACTTAGCCTCCTCAAGGTGGTCCCAAATCCCCTCAAGAGTTTTCGATCAAGAGCTATACAAGACAAACAAACCACTACCATATGTAGTGTTGATTGAGTTTGCCTCTAGCCCATATGGTGTTACATATTCTCCTTTGAAGGTATGGGTACCCATGAGATCATGAAATAAACAAACCCTCGAGACCCATTACTAGATTTCCTGTCAATCACCACATTTCAACATACATCCGATGCATTAGTTATATTATAACATCTAGAAGATAACCCACATGCCAAATATTGCATGTCATCATGAGAACATAACATCTTTGTTATCACAAAATTCTAATTGTCATAAATCTATATGCAATTACCACATACTTCACATCATAATATTCCCCTAAGTTATAAAATTAGCATATCAACATCAAAGGCATATCATCACATAATAAGTTCACATGTCAATTTGCCTCATATCATTCATTCCAGCCAGCATTTCATTTCTCATTGTAGAGCTTATATATATCATTCGGGATGAGGTACTCATTTGGCTTTACATTGGCATTAATGGTAGTAGCCCTGGTGGTGGGCATTGCTGTAGGCACGCCCAGGACAAACTTGGTATTATCTGCATGTAACGGGCAGAAGATCCCAAGCGGAAGTTCCTTTTATAGTACTCTCGGATCCCTCCTGGTAGATCTAGAGGGAAACACTGCCTTCAGCGGTTACGACTATAAAGCATCACGAGCAGGTTCACCCACCGCCTATGGGCGTGGGGTTTGCAAACAGGGAATCTCTCAGTCTGATTGCACCGCCTGCCTTAAAAACCTTGGGGGGCGCATCTGGAACATTTGCGGGTATGCCATCGGTGCTCGAGTTCAGCTAGGTGACTGTTTCATCCGCTACGAGCAGTACAACTTCTAATTTAGTTATATATTCAACGTCTTCCCAACTGCACACGATTCTCCGAGCAAGAGAATCTGATGTTCTGTTATTCTCACCAGTCACTATAATAAAACTATCGTGTAGTTTCGTATTTTACTTTCCGTTCGGGTGTCGCTGCCATTATTCTCATTTTCACGATGTCGCGGTTAGTTCTAGTTGAAACTATGTACCACGTTCACATCGAATTATTCATTCACTGAAATGTTATAGTCCACTCGGATTTACTTCCAACACTTCCAGACGCTACGGAAACAGAGAGAAGACAAGCATGGAATATCCAAAAAAAATTATTTAAGTTACTCAAGTTTATAAATTAAATTTATAATTTTAATAATTTATTTTTGTCAATTTCTATTTTAATAAAAATAAATAAAAAATAAAACTAAAACAGTGGCTAGAGAGAAATTTTGGTTTCTTAATTTTTTTTGTTCGTTTTCCAAATGTTAAATAACAGAGAGAGAAGACGAACATGGAATATCTTTCTTTTTTTGGGTCATTTTCCAAATTTTGAATAACAGAGAGAAGAATATCCAAACAGTGAGAGGATTATTAAAGAAAGGGCAGACCGGGGTCTCTTTCGTTTTCAGATGTTCGACTTTTGGGCAAAGGATAGTATTCACTACACACTATTCCATTCTCGATATCTTATTGAAAATATTAAAAACCATATATTTAGTAATTTGCATTTTTATTAAAAAGAGTTAATTAGTCAACTTTGGTTGTAAATTAAATTTATTGGCCAATATACTGTAGAAACTTCTTTTAAAGTGAAAAGAAATCTTTGTGGTAAATTTGTTTGGATTCTTTCCTCAACTAAAATGACCAACTCATAACTTTTTCTTAGAAACATTATTTCATGGTTGGAGTAAGACTTTATCTAAGATCGACCTTTAAAATCCATCCCGACGAGGAGTAACCTATTATCATAACAATTGGTTTCAACATTGATTTTTCCAACAAAAGTTTGTCGAAATGGATACAAGAGTGAGTCTTCTAAAGCCATTCAACTCAATAGTAAGAGTTTTCTAGAGGCCATTCAACTCAATGTAGGGGATTTTGTGCACCTCCATTATGAAGGAACACCGAAAGATAGCAAGCCAAAACAAGATTAACTACAAAAATTCAATAGATTTAAAACCCTAACTTGCTTGGATTCTTTCCTCAACTGAAATGACCAACTTATAACTCTTATAGAAACATTATTTCGTTGTTGGAGTAGGACTTTACTAAGATGATCAACATTCAAAATCCATCGTGACAAGGAGCAACCTATTATCATAACAATTGGTTTCAACTTTGATTTTTCCCACAAAAGTTTGTCGAAATGGAAATAAATAACAGTCTTCTAGATGGCATTCAACTCAATCCAAGTGATTTTATGTACACCTCCATTATGAAGGAATGCCAAAAGATAGCAAGCCAAAACAGGATTATCCACAAAAATTCATTAGATTTCAAACCCTAACAATTAATAAGAGGAAACTCATCACAATGATAGAACAACGAGCCTTGTGGAGTAAACAATATCTTTGCATTCAACCATAGTTACCAAGTTCAAGTTCAAGTTCAAATTCGAGTTTGATTCAATATGGGAAATGATGGGATTAGATGGATCCTGGGCAATAGATGGCTCATTGGAGGAGTGGGAGGAAGCTCACCTACCACCACCATCATCACATGTAATTTTGTGTACTCAGAATGCGGTCAATGAAGTCCTACTCAAACATCCCAAGCTATAACCTATTATCATAACAATTGGTTTCAACTTTGATTTTTCCCACATAAGTTTGTCAAAATGGATATAAATAAGAGTCTTATAGAGGCCATTCAACTCAATGCACGTGATTTTATGTGCACCTCCATTATAAAGGAATGCAAACCAAAACATGATTATCCACAAAAATTCATTAGATTTTAAACCCTAACAATCAAGAAGAGGAAACTCCTCACAAAGATAGAACAACAAGCCTTTATGGAGTAAAAAATATCTTTGCATTAAACCATAGTTACCAACTTCAAGTTCAAGTTCAAATTCGAGTTCGATTCAATACAAGAAATTATGGCATTAGATGGATCCTGGGCAAAAGATGGCTCATTGGAGGAGGTGGGAGGAAGCTCACCTACCACCACCATCATCACATGTAATTTTGTGTTGATATAAATATAATTCATAACAATTAGCTAAATAAAATGGATATAAATATTAAATAATTAAATAATTAATTAGATTAATTAGTCATTAAATTAAGTGAAAAGGCATGTCAAAAGACATGCCCATTCACAAAAGATCACGTGCTGAGGTATAAAAGAAGGGTCCTCATTGTACATTCAAATCATCATATACATTTTTATATAATAATAAATTATTATTTTTAAATCCCTTCTGTGTATTTTAACATTCAAGTTTACCAGCTATCATTTTCATGCATCAGAATAAGTTTTTATGCTACAGTGGTATCAGAGCTATGGCACGCAATATAATCATGCAGGCCTTTGAATGTAGTTGGCCACACAATATATCATTACATTCATGTTTTGAATCCATGGAGAGTTCTAATAAAATTCAAGAAGTATTTCGACATTTAGAAAAATCATGTGCTAAAACTACAACATGTTTTAAGGAGACTTGTGCAGAAAACAATACATATTCATCGCTCGAACTAGATTGGCAAGAGCTGAAGTGAATGAAGGAAAAGAGAGGTGAGGATAAGGGTGAACCAGAGGCTAAAGCTGGAAAAAAATGGACCCTTGAAGGTGAAGAATCTGATGATGATGATGTATTGGTTTTTATGAAAGCACATGGAGATGTTCCTGGGTTTGAAAATGGAAATGCTGTAATAGTTGATTCGGAGGATGAAAATATGTCGAATGGAGAGGCCATGAAGATTGATAAATCCGATGCCAATGTTGAAGATGAAATTGATCCTCTGGATGCATTCATGAATACCTTGGTTACATCTGACATGGAAAATTTGAACAACACAGCAGAAAACTCCATGTTTGGTAATGAAATTGAGAATGAAGCCAAACGTGTAGGCTCCAAAGGAAAGAGGACTATCAAAAACACTCTCGGGAGAATTATACCAGGTGAAGAGTCTGATACGGATAATGAAGAGGATGAAGACTTCAATGAAGATCAAGTGGATGATGAAAATGGTGACGAGTTCATGAAGAGAATGAATAAAACTAAAATTGAGAAACAATCTATTGTGGACCACTCCAATGTGTAGCATGCTCCCTTAAAGAAAGACTTTTACTGGAAAGTAAGAGAAATATCTCTGATGACATCAGAGAAATTTGCACTTTATAGAAAGCAGCTTGAGTTGAAGATTCATGGAAAAGATACATCGAAGGTTGTCAAGACATGGAACCAAACTGGATTGACTCATAATGTCCTCGAAGTCATCAAAAAATTAGGTTTCGAGAATCCTATGTCTATTCAAGCTTAGGCGCTTCCTGTGATCATGAGTGGAAGAGACTGTATTGGTTTAGCAAAAACAGGTTCGGGTAAGACTCTTGTATTTGTTTTGCCTATGCTAAGGAATATTAAAGATCAACCTCATCTTGCTACAGGTGATGGACCAATTGGTTTGATTATGGCTCACACGAGAGAGCTTGTTCAACAGATTCACTATGATATCAAGAAAATTGCTAAGGTTTTAGGATTGAATTGTGTACCTGTCTATGGAGGTTCAGGAGTGGCACAAAAAATTAGTGATTTGAAGAAAGGTACTGAAATCGTGGTATGCACACCTGGTAGAATGATTGATATCTTACGTAAAAGTGGGAGTAAGATATCAAATCTTCGTAGAGTCACCTACCTTTTTATATAAGAAGCTGATAGGATGTTTGATATGGTTTTTGAGCCTCAAATAACTAGAATTGTTCAAAATACCATACTAGACAGACAAACCGTGCTCTTCTCTGCCACATTTCCTAGGTAGGTAGAGGTTTTTGCTTGCAAAGTATTGAATAAGCCAGTGGAAATTCAAGTTGGTGCACGTAGTGTTGTTAACAAGAATATAACACAGTCTATAGAGGTTCGTCCCGAAGGTCAAAGATTCTTGAGACTTTCAGAGCTTCTTGGTGAGTGGTATGAAAAGGGAAAAGGCACATGGCAGTGTGCCATATGTTTAGGATGGGATATACCCATTGCAACATTTGCAGAATAATAATGTCATGTTTTGAAGCTCACATAGGTATTCTAAGCCAATGGGATATACCCATTGCAACATTTGCAGAATAATAATGTCATATTTTGAAGCCCACACGGGTATTATAAGCCAATGGGATATACCCATTGCACATTTGTAGAATAGTAAAGTCATATTTTGTAGCTCACACGGGTATTATAAGCCAACTAAGTGTAAAGGATAAACTTTTGGTTGTTGTGAATACACATATTTTGGACAGCAAGCCTAAAAATGGTTGATGACAGGAATGTGGAGTTACCATTTTGAGTGGGGTAATTATCTAGATGATGTACTTATGAGGTATATTGACTCTATTTGGTGCAAGGGTGATTGGACAAAGATCACCCCTTCCCACAACGCCACGGACGGACAGTGCATTGTGAAGTTTAGACGCAAATTGAAGCATGCGCTCAACAATCTAAAGAAATAGACACAACAAGTTTTCCCTTTTATTAGTTATCCTAGAAATGGAAACTGCATTACTTGCAACTTCCAAGGGTTGTTGCTGTTAAAACAATTAAAACTCGAAACCACAAACAACAATGAAAAATGCAACATGACCAAGTCCTTTTTCTCACAAGTTTCCCATCGGTCTCGGTCTCCGTGGCACTCACACTCGCATTCATTGTTCCAAATAGCTGTTAATGGCTCCTTTTAAAACTAGGAATTATGGTTACACTGTTTCTGCATTTTCTCCACAAATACAGGATTGATGAAGTCATTTTGGGTGAAGGCAAATGGCACTTTGAACATCATCCAAACTGGGTGGGAACATAGACATGAAAATTTGGAACATTGGTCTTTTCCCTTTCTTTCAAGATGAACAAAATCAATTTGTTATTGGATTTTTGGCTTCTAGTGTAGGTAATATCACTGAGCCAAATCTCTGTGACAATGTTGTTTATGCTTCCACCGTTAGCCTTGATGATAAGTGAAGTGTTTCTCTAGAATCAAAAACTTAAATTTCACGCTGTAAATCTCAAAATTCCAATGAAAGTATGTCCGGTTGCAAAAGTCTCCATTTTAAAATCCATTTTCATGGGTTCTTCGAGGGGTTTCCCTGGCAATGCAGGTTTTGGGTTTGTAATTAGAAAACACACAGAAAAACCATCCTCTGCTGCTATAGGAAATATAGGCTAACCTGCCAAGAAGGAACTAAAGCGTCCAAAATTTGAATCACCAAGCATAAACTTGGAAGGGGACTCTAAACTCAATCGGGTTCAATTAAGGAATCAAGAATATTTCATGAATCATTAGAGGTTGGAGTCCATCCATCATGGCACTTGAGAGAATTTGAGAGGCATGGAAACCCCTTGATCAAATTAATCATCATTGGAGAATGAAATACAAAGTGAGGCACAATGAGTGGTCTAATGCGTTAAGTCGATGACAAGGAGATATTTAAGATGTATGCCTTAGTATCCCCACGTGATCTACATAGGATCCCGAGCTTATGGTTTTAGCATATGGAACTCTACTCGCATGTTGTGTTTCTCTTGACATACTATTGTGCATCTCTGTCTCTGTTTGAGCGAGTGTTTTGTGATTTTTATCATGGAGGGTCATATCTAGGTTTCCTTCTCTTTTCTCCATGCATCTGTTTAGCTCTTAGCACTTGGAAGCATCCCTTCCTTATTGGTACTTGAGATAGAATTTTATCATTAGCTGCCAACAAAAAAAATGATACCACTCCTAGCCAAAATTTTGGGAGCTATACCATCTTCTTGAGCTCCTCATTTGAAAAAACCCCATCTTAACATGATTGCTAGGTATCCATCCTTTACTCGGCATCTGTCCTGTTTCTTCAGCTTTCCAAAAAACTCTGTCATCCATTCTTCTAAAATCACCTTTCTATTTCCAAGTTCAACATTGATGATTTTGACTTGCTTTGATTTCAAAGACATCGAGCATTGCTCCAACACTTTTAATTTTAGTTTTATTTAACATGACCATATTTCTGGAGGCCAGCGAGATTTCTTTTCTCTTTTTGTTTTTAATTAGAACATTATGCACTCACATTGCGGCTGGAAAATTTGAAGTCTCCTCGCATATAAATTGCATTACAATGAGACAAAGCAGGGGGAGGTGGGAAGGTGGCGTTTGCCAAGAAATGCTCCTGCACCCAAACTCTGTGGAGTTATTACATGCATACACCATCTCTGTGGAGTTATTACATGCATACGCTAGAAAGATCAGATCAAAAGGGAAAACCATCACATATCAATCTGGGAATTGATGGACACTTATATTTTCATAGCTACTCCTGTCAAGTCTTCCTATCCTCACGAGAGGTGAGTACAGAGCTGTGATTGCATCCCAAATAATTGAGATCAATGCTTTAGCTACAATTGTAGATGTTGAAGTCAGGGTTCACCTGCTTGTAGTGCATTGTTTAGCTAAGCAGAACAACATTAGGCATGCTTTGAGTTTATGGTACACTGCTACCTTTATTCCTGTGAATATTGATGCAAGGGCACAAAAAGATGAAAGAAAATTAGCCAGCCCTACAGTGAATGGTAAGATGAAATCCCTGAGTGAATAGACCTTCACTTGAACCTAATCAAATTGACCTAACAGGGGTCCCTGTTGTTAGAGAGAGCATAAATTGGATATTTTGCCTTCACTACATGTTTTCTCCCGACAAAATATATACCTGGAAACTAGCAGAATGTGAGTGAACAGACCTTGACTTGAACCGAATCAAATTGACCTAACAAGGGTCCCTGTTATTAGAGAGAGAATAAATTGGCTATTTTGCATTCACTACATGTTTTCTCCGGACAAAGTATATACCTTGAAACTAGAAAAAGCTTACATAACATAACCACAATCACAATCACAAAGCTTATTCTCTGTGCTATATATATATGTGTGTGTGTGTGTGTGTGTGTGTGTGTGTGTGTGTGTGTGTGTGTGTGTGTGTGTGTGTGTGTGTGCACATGCAATACAGACCCAAATGCTGAACACCGACCACCCATGATGGCGCGATCAGTCTGTTGCATGTGGGTTGATCACATTCAAACCATAGTGCAAGCTCCAAGTACAATAATAGGATTTGGCCATTCCTAGGAAAATATAGGCTCCACGTACAGTAATAGGATTTGGCTATTCCTAGTCAAATATAGGTGAGAAAATAAACCACAACATAGGCTAGTAATCATAGTTTCCAATCTCTCTTTGTTGGCTACATGCTCCACAACATAGTTGTGCACTGTGTGTTTTTTATCGAATTAAAATACACGAAAATGCACTCAGAGTGTGAGCTAAGTGACTGAAATGGAGATGGGAACGATGATTATCTTTCTTTTCCTTTATATAAATCTCTGCATTACTGGGCACTTTGTATGGCAGCCAAGTCAAGAGGTTGACACTAGCGGGCTGACTAGAGCCAGTTTTCCCAAGGGTTTTGTGTTCTGAATGACGACTTCGACTTACCAGGTGGAAGAAACTACCAAGTCTAATGGAGGACGACCGAACATTTGGGTTAATTTTATCCGTCAACCAGGTATGCATTTTTTCACATCTAATTTGGCTTCATTGGATCAATCATATCCCTGCACTGTAATGTTTTTCACATATTCAGGTTTTTCAGATTTTATGGGTGTTTTGTCTTTTCTTTTCAGGGATTGTAGCTAACAATGTCACTGCCGATATTATGGTGGATGAATACCATATTTATAATGTATATGCTTCTTTTGCCATTTGTCCATTTTGGCCCTTTTTTCATGAGAATTCAAATGATAAAGTTTATGGTTTTTCAATAGAAGAAGATTTTGTAGGAAAAATGTTGTTTCTACATGAGTTATTTAAATGTGGAAATTTAACTGCAAATATTTGTTTCATAAAGCAATGTAGAGTTGATGGTAAATATGAAAATGGATGCCTACAGTTTCTTGATATCCTGGTCTAGGACTTTTCCAAGTAGGAAGATACTTGGGTTTTGATCATTGTCCAAATTTAATATATGAATGAAAGATTTTGACTGTATTAAATTTATAAGTTAAATATTTAAGTTACTTACATTAGATTCCAGCTTTTGCTTCAGTGTACAAATAACTTTCAAAAATATAGAATGGTCCCTTGAAGTATAGTTTATGGATCTAGGACTTACCAGGTGGAAGGAGTTGCCAAGTCCGATGGACGAGGGCTGAACATTTGGGATAATTTTATCCGTCAACTAGGTATGCATTTTTTCACAACTAAGTTGGTATCAATGGATCAATCATATCCCTGCACTGTAATGTTTTTCACACATTCAGGTTTTTCAGATTTTAGTGGTGTTTGGGATTTTCTTTTCAGGGATTGTAGCTTACAATGTCACTGCCGATGTTATGGTGGATGAATACCATCTTTATAAGGTATATGCATCTTCTGCCATTTGTCCATTTTGGACGTTTTTTCATGAGAATTCAAATGATAAAATTTATGGTTTTTTCAATGGAAGAAGATTTTGTAGGAATTTTTTTTTTTATGTCTTGAATTATTTAAATGTGGAAATTTAACCACAAATATTTGTTTCACAGAGTGACGTAGAGTTGATGGTAAATATGAGCATGGATGCCTATAGTTTCTCGATAACCTTGTCTAGGAGTTTTCCAAGTAGGAAGATACTCAGGTTTTGATCGTTGTCCAAACTTAATATATGAATGAAATATTTTGACTCTATTAAATTGATAAGTTAAATATCTAATTTACTTACATTAAAGCCTATAAATTTTAAAAATATAAAACAGATCCCTGAAGTATAGTTTATGGATCTATGATTTATAACCGTGTTTCTGAAGTTGTGTGTATTTGATGATGCAGAAGGAGAAGTTCAGAGATTCATTGGGAATACCAAAGTATTTATAATTATTACGAACTCCCAAAGGGGGTAGATCCCCCTCTTACAAAGTGAACAATAGATAGATGGATATGTAAAAGAAACCCAAGAATTTATATAGTAAAAATTTAAATT
>APFE031546245.1:4159-21637 GCA_000404065.3 Pinus taeda | reverse complement strand
CTGCGAATAGCGTGAACTTCATTTGGCGGTTTGCAAACGGTGCAGATCGGCGGAGTTGCAGATCCGTACGGGAGAGACAGATCGGGAAAGCACCAGAGGAGATCTGCGGGAAACCTCAACTTCGCTTGGTGATCTGCAAGGAGAGCAGGATCGGCGAAGTGGCAGATCAATCTGGGAGAGGTGGATCGGATCAATTGTGATCTGATCATTGTTTCGACTGTGTTGGAAACACCGAATTTGCTCATTGGAGCGGGAGTGCCAGACACTGCAGATCGGTGGCAGAGGTGACAGAATCGATCTGACAGGTATTATTTTTTTTTTTTGTTGTTGTTAAGTAGATTCACAATGAGTAATACGATGGAATCTTACCTTAACGAGTCTGGTAAACTCAATGGGTCTAACTTCACGAATTGGAAGTTTAATATCCAGACTCTGCTCGAAGATGCGAATGCTTGGGCTATAGTGACAGGCGATGAGCAGAAGCCGACTGCAACCACACAGAAGGAATACTGGGAAAAACGAGAAAACAAGGCCAAAGTCCTCTTGAAGATGTCTATGAAAGACAATGTTATTGCGCACATTAGAGATTGTAAGACGTCTGCGAAGATCTGGGTGAAAATAAAAAATCTGTATGAGACACAGAATACAAACTGAGTTTTGGCTCTTAAAAGCAAGCTATTTTCAATGAGGATGGACGAAAGGGAGTCTGCTACTGCATTTGTCGCGCGAATTAAGGATGTTAAAGATGGATTGGGGGCCATTGGAGTGGCGGTGGCTGATGAAGATCTTGTTGCAATTACAATGAATGAGATGCGTGATGATTTTCAAACCTTCATCACTGGAGTCACGGAAAGGGAGAAAACACGCACGTTCAATGATCTCACTGCGATCTTGCAGCAAGAGGAAGACCGACGGCAGAACCTAAATCTGAACCCCAAAAGTGACGATCTCGCGCTGGTGGCAAAACGACGACTATCTAAAGGAAAGCAGTCACAGCAGCAATCAAAGCAAAAAGGAGAAACATCACAGAAGAATCCGCATCCTCATAAAGGTATGCTTGCAAATCATTATGAAAAGAAATTTTATTATTGTGGAAAGACGGGTCATATACAGAGAGATTGTTATTATAAGAAGCAGGCTGATGAGGCAAGGAGGAGACAGGTAAATCCAAAACACAGAGGATATTTTGTTGAAGAAGAAGACTTCATTCATGAATTTCAACTGTTCACAGTCGACTGTTCCCTTTCAGCATCGAATGAAGATGACATCTAGTATGTCGATTCCAGAGCATCCTCTCACATGACAGGTAATAAGGAATTTTTCGATAGTCTTGAAGAAATTATAAATGGATCAAAATATATCTAGGGGATGATAATGGATATCATATTAAAGGTCATGGGGTGATTTCAGATAAGTTACCAAATGGAAAAATTAGTCACCTTTCAAATGTTTTATATGTACCTAGAATAAAGAAAAACCTGATATCTGTATCCATGATGGCTAATCAAGATATGTATGTCAAATTCTTCAAGACTCACTGTGTGATAAAGGATTGCAGGAATGAAATTGTTGCAATAGGCATGCGAGTTGGAAGCCTATACAGATTGGATGCAAAAAGTATATCAAAGCAAGTCATGGTTGTAGGAGAATCGACAGCTGAACAACTCCGGCATCAGAGGTTTGGTCATCTGAATCTGCAGGATCTCATGTTGTTGCAAAAGAAAGGTATGGTCGAAGGTCTCCCCATCTTTCGTAACATTCAGTTAAACTGTGATGGTTGTGCCTTAGGAAAGATGCACATAGAACATTTCCCTGTGCATGATAGGAGGAGGCAAACATAAATCTTAGAGCTAGTGCACACTGATGTATGTGGTCCCATGCAGACAAGGTCGCTAGGGGGAGCATACTATTTTTTGTTATTTACTGATGACTGCACTAGGTATTCATGGGTTTATTTTTTAAACAAGAAAAGTTAGACTTTCCAATGTTTTATAGAGTTCAAAACCCTGGTGGAAAAACAGTTTGGAAAAAGTATTAAAATTCTCTGATTTGATCAAGGAGGAGAATACAAATTAAAGGAATTAATGAAATACTGCAAAACTCACGGGATTGTTCAGCAATATACAGTTCCGCATACACCACAGCAAAACGGAGTTGCAGAGCGTAAAAACAGAACTTTGGTGGAGTGTGCAAGGAGCATGCTGCAAGGTAAGGGTCTATCTAATACTTTTCGGGCAGAGGCGATAAATACTACTGTATATTTAAAAAATAGAAGTCCTACTATGTTTCTTGGCTTCAAAACCCCTTTTGAAGCCTTATATGGATTTAAACCAGCAGTAAACCACTTAAGAGTCTTTGGGTCAAATGCATTTGCACATGTACCCAAAGCTGATAGAAATAAACTAGACCCTAAGGCAGTCAAATGCATCTTTGTTGGTTATGGCACAGAGTTTAAAGCATACAAACTGTTCAATCCTGAGTCTCGTAAGACATTTGCAAGTAGAGATGTAGTCTTTCATGAACAGGTACAGGAAAGGAAAACTGATGTTGGAGATGATTGGCACATTCCATTGCTGTTGGAGGAAAGCAGCGAGGATGAAAGGGAGCAGGAACAGGAGCAGAAAGAAGAGAATGAAGAAGAATAGCAAGAAGGTGAAAAAGCAAGCCCAGTTATTGCAGACGAAAACAAATTTGAGGTAAGTCCCCTACCAAGGAGTTCAGGTAGGAAGACTCAATTACCATTAAAGTTGAGAAACTATGCTTTGATGTCAAATGTTTTGAACATTGTAGAACCCTCTAATTACAAAGAAGCTAGTCAATTTAAGGAATGGAGCGCTGTAATGAATGGATAAATGGAATCAATTAGAAATGATACTTGGGATTTAGTTGAGCTGCCTAAGAATAAAACACCCATAGGATGCAAGTGGTTGTTTAAACCAAAAATGAATGCAGACGGAAGTATAGATAAGTTAAAAGCTAGGTTGGTTGCAAAAGGATATTCACAGAAGGAAGGTATAGATTTTGATGATACTTTTGCACCTATAGCAAAGCTAAATACAATCAGAATGCTTATTGCTTTAGCTACTAAATATAATTGGGAATTACACCAGCTTGATGTTAAATCTGCATTTTCAAATGGTGATTTAAAAGAAGAAATTTACTTAGTATAGCCAGAAGGATATGTAAAGAAGGGGCAGGAACATCTTGTTTGCAGATTGAAAAAGGCTTTATATGGTTTAAAGCAAGCACCCAGGTATTGGTACGAAAAAGTTGATTATTTCTTTATAGAGTATGGTTTCCATAGAAGTTTAAATGACCCAAATTTGTATACCAAATACAATAATCAGGGGAAAATTATTTTGATTTCTTTGTATGTGGATGACATGATTATAACAGGAAATGCATATGATTTAATCAAAGGAATCAAAAGGCTTATGGCACAAGTTTTTGAAATGAAGGATCTTGGAAGCCTTCACTATTATCTGGGACTAGAAGTATTCAGAAATACTGGGCAAACTTTTCTTACCCAAGGGAAGTATGCTAAAAATCTGTTGGAAAAGTTTGGTATGGATCAGTGTAGAACAACAGCGACACCTTTGCAGCAGAATCTAAAATTGAGCAGTGATGATGGCACTAAGGAGGTTGATGCAACAATGTACAGACAGCTGGTTGGCAACTTGATATATCTTACAACAACCAGACCTGATTTAGCATACTCTGTTAGTATGTTGAGCCAATTTATGTCGAAACCACTTGAAAGTCACTGGACAGTAGCAAAAAGCGTGTTGAGGTATCTTTGCGGTACTGCTCATTTCGGTATTTTATACACTGATGTATCTAATGTTACTCTAGTAGGTTTTTCAGACTCAGACTAGGTAGGTAATCTGGATGATCGGAGGTCCATCACAGGTTATGCATTCAACATAGGTTCCGGGGTCATAGCATGTAGCAGCAAGAAAAAGAGTATTGTAGCTTTGTCGTCATGTGAAGCTGAGTATCAAGCATTGTGTGCAGCAACATGTGAAGCGATCTGGTTGAGGAGACTTCTCAAAGATGCAGGAAAAGAACAGAAGCAACCCACTTCTATCAAAAGCGACAACTAGAGCACCATCAAATTACCATACAATCCAGTGTTTCACAAAAAAACCAAACATATAGACACTCAGTTCCATTTTGTTAGAGAAAAAATACAGTCAAATGAAATTGTTGTTGAATATTGTAAAACTTGTGACAATGTGGCTGATATTTTTACAAAGCCTCTTTCACGAGTGAAATTTGAATTGTTTAGAAAGATGCTAGGAGTTCAGGAGAACCCTTTCTCCATTAAGGGGGGGAGTTGAGAATAATTAATATTATTTTGATATTAATGGCGAAAATAGTTACGTTGTTGTAACTTTCTCCCTAGTTTAGGATTAGTTCCTATAGTTATGGGGTTTGGGTGCAACTTCCTATTTCCTAGTCTTGTATTTAATGATGTAATCTTTGATTGATTGATGAATAGAGTGGACGAGAGTGATCTCTCAAGTTTTGTGAGTGTAGTCTCCAGGTGCAGGCCACACCTGAGAGCTACATCTCTTTCTTTTCAATTATGTTCACATTTTATCTAAGAGGAAGAGGAAAAAGGGTGAAACTTAAAATTTACCTTTAGATACGAAGCCTCTGTACTCTTCCACCTATAAATAATAAACCCTAACGAGGGAAACGACGAAAAAATACAAGTGTTAGTTGCTATACACACTTGAAAGACAAAAAATTACCTTAGAAACTTCCAACAAGAACCTGATGCTAACAGTTGATGGCAATAACTCATGCAAAATTCGAATCATGAAGGAGTCGAAGAATGTTTCTCATTCACATCCATGGTAGGGTTTGAGGACAAACCTTTTCATAACACTATCTCAAACTCCCTACAGATAGGATCGAGGATAATGTTAACCGTAAATCTTTAGCAATAAAGGAAAAAAACAGAAATGACTAACTTCAATTTCAGAATCAATACTTTACCTAATGACACCATGGCATTGGAGTAAAGAAAATATTTTGTGTACAGTTACCAGGGTTCAAAAACCCTAGTGTTGAGCGCTATCTAAGACACGAGAGGTGAGAATCACATGATTGCGGTAAGGTTGGGGTTGGTGGTTAAACCCATAACTAACCCTAGCCATTCTGAGTTATTCAATTAAGACATAGGCAGATCTACAGACTACATTGTTCCACCCCTCATTAACACGTACTCGCCACGAATTCATTGAAAATTCCAAAATGAGGACATAAGGGTTAGCTTTATTACAAGTATTGATGGTTGTGGTTAGAGACGCCTACAAATATTATTAGGAAAAAAGTATAATCCACACTATACCTTGCATGAATAACTGTGTAAAAGTAATGAGCGATAGCTGGATGCCACGACATATGAAAAAGTTAGTCAACCATTTGCAGGAACATAAAACTATATACATATGCATAATCAAACCATTCTAATTAAAAAACCATCAATTAATTCCTTATACCTTAAATGGTTAAGGTCAAGTACCAAAAAAACTCTATAAAGGATTTTGTCAAATGAATATGTACATATATATATTTAGAATAAACTAAGGAAAATTTTATAATTGGTATGGTTAAACATGAATTTCTACTTAGTAATTATGGCAAGTAAATTTTTTTTTTTGCTGATGGATGTGACAAGTGGTATCATATTGAAGGGTTCAACATTATTTCCTAATTAGGGAAAATATAAGTGAAAATTCATGTTAGGAGTGCAGTGACGTAATTCCATGACATGAGTTAATTTATCCATGTAGTAATCGACTTATTGTTGAGGCCACATTTACCTATAAACATTGACTTAGTGAGCGCCTACGAGAACAAACAATTGTTTGAATTATCCATTTGGCAATACATCTAAATTAAGTAAAACACATCCCATCACTATTGGATAATGAGGTAAGTTTATGAATCTAGAACGATGAATGAGAATATGCATCAACAATCAAAAGAAGAATATTGAATAAACAAAGTAAAATGACATTTCCTACACTATGGATCTGCTTCAAGAGGAAGATGGGTATTGTATGTCAAAACGTTCTTAAAGTTTGGGATTAGTTATAGAATGGATGCCTGTAGTAGTTGTGAGGTTATTTTTGTTAATTCATACAATAATTAGTTTGATATGTAATATATAAGAGTGATATTCTTAAGAATGATATTTATAAGGTTTTCGGTTAAGAAAGGAGACATGTATATAAATGGGTTAAAAGTAGTATTAACTTTAAAATAAGTAACATTTAACTGTAATACCAGATATATTTCACCTATACTAGATGATTAATTGAGAATCTTGTTGAAAGAATGAATGAAGGAAATCATTGATGATAACATAAAAAAATTGAACCCTATTCACAAATGGGAAGTAGGCTATAAAAGGACCTAAGTTATAGCAACATTGTAAAAAAAAACACATTCAACTTAATGAATCCATTACATGTTTTCAAAAAAAAAGAGAAGAAATCAAGAACCTTGTAATATATGATATTAATATACTAAAGGAAGCCATTTTAGCATATTTAACGATAACTTTTATTCAAATTGCATGGGGATATAGAACATGATTACAAAATATATGAGTCAATGGTGGGTGATTGGTGGTGTTGGTTGGAATCCTTGCACCAAACTAAACATTAGTAACCGATATGGTAGATATCAACAGTGGTGACAAAAATAAACTCTTTTGTTAATAATATACCTTAGGTATAAATAGGTCCAATGAAATTATACTAGCAATTACATCAAAATAAATCCCAAATTGATAAGAGAAATTAATGAACTTTTGCACTGAAAAATGTTTCGATAAAGGGAGCCAAGGGAAGAATGGTTACCATAGTAGAGAAATTCGCACAAACTACCAGCATGAAGTATTATAACAGTCAAGTGGTTGAGAATTATAGTTGAATTCTTGGATAAGATATTTAATCAAGAACCAGTGAAATGGAGATAAGTTGTGATATACATAATGGAAGAAGATTAGTCTGGCTATAATAAGTGAACAACTATTTGAAACTTTTAAGTTGGAAGCAATGTAATTGTATCTTATTTATTCATTGGCACTAAATAAATATGGAAGGACATTAGAACAATGCTTTTAACATCCAGAAAAGATATCCACATAACATAAAATTTAGCAAGTATAAAGTGAGTAAGATAAGAGTTATGAAATCTTACAAGAAAAAGGAGTGGCCCTAAAACATAGACAAGGAATCCAGGTATTTTTGGACATGTGGCATATAATTAAATCGTTTACTATTAATTAAATCATTTACGACTATTAGTGAAATTTGGCATAACATAAAGGATGAAAAGTGGGGTGACGGACACCTCACTCTCTAGTGTACCTATTGCACCACCAACCATTTCCATTAATAATTTAATATTGCACCGCATTTTGAGATTATTAAAGGTTCTTTCTTCTTGGTCCTCTTCATCTTGCTCAATGATTTTAGTGGTTTGTTTCTAAGATGGTTCTATTCCTGGTTTTTGGGATATTTGGCCATACTCCAATGTTTCTCATTGTACCTTGGCTAGGGAATGTGCAAGCTTGGGGAGAAAAAGTTTTATGTTGTTGCATAGAGACTATAATGAGAAACATCAGAGTGTGGGCAAATATCCCAAGAACTAGCAATAGAACCATCTTAAGAACCAACCAAAATATTGAAATCAAAACATTCATGATTAACCACGGGAAAAAAAATGAAAACACGATTTAAAAAAGGGGGTATTTCAATCTTTCTTCACACAGTTGCATTTTGTGAGTAGCTTGGGCAATGTGGGTTGTCTTGGATGTTGAAACATATTTCTTAGGTTTGTGCATTGTTTTAACTCTTGAAGAAGGGATATTATATATTTTTTGCATGCTTTGTTTTTCCTATTTGATGGCATCTTCACATTTGTTCATAGAAGAAATCTCAAATAGTTTGAGTGGGCCTATGGTTAACAGTTTGTGCTCCCTCATAAGATGTTATGGGTTCAAGAGGTAGTTAGAGCATGTACACCTCCTTAGACTTTAGTAATAGAATCAAAGAACTTGGTTGTTTCTCCTATGTCAATAACATTACAATGATCTTCCCAAAGGCAACATCAAAATTTTTAGTAACAGTACAATGTTTTTCCCAAAGGCGACATCATAAATGTCATACATGGGTGGAGCATGATCTATTTTAAACAACTCCCACATGTATTTATGTGTGCATGCTTCTCAAATCATTAAAGGTACTTTTTTTTAAAATCGGTTTTTCGAAAATTGAACCTATTTCTATGTTTTCAGTGATTTAAGGTTGAAGAGACAGTAGGGTCAGATGGATCAAGTTGTTGATAGGGGAGTGTTGCAGGGGCGCAATTGGATGTTAGTGTAGGAGTACATGAAAATAAAGGCACGAACCTTTTAAACAATGTGGCACTTCTAATATTTTGATTCAAAAAGAGGTAATTTTCAGGATAGAAGAATTCATGCTACTTCATATTAGAATTAACGAATCTCGACTCTCACTAGGTATAAAAAAACATAAGTATTCCAACTAAGGTGGGCCATTAAAACTAGGAGTTTAGGGATAAAAGGTGCAGACTCATTTTCTAGGGCTACAGAGAGGGTATGGCTTTTTTGTTGAAACTTGATTAGAAACTTTGAATGTCAATAGTTTTAACTAGAGAATTTGCTCCATAACAAAGTTTTGTTGAACAATGCTCACTTGAATCGAACTAGCCATGGAACTAATTTATCAGACATGTCATTAACATTAAAGCCTAACAATCTAAAAAATGATATACAATCATACATACAGACATTTGGATAAGATGTGGCATCCTGAGATTGAAATTGGGGGGTTTCCAGTCTAGAAATAGCGCATTGGTTATTGAGTGGTATATCCTCCAAATCATCCACCTCAACCTTATCCCCGATGTCCCTCATATCTGCATCTGAAGAAATCTTATCTGGGATGATGCAGCATCTGTGTACATCACCTTTAATACACACTCTCTCTCCATCTCCTCCTCCTTAGGATCAATGAAGATAATGCATCTTGCAAGCATAGGAAAATACTTAAACTATAGGGTTTTAAGTAGCATGGTTTCTTTTATTTAAAAATTTCCATTGAGCATTTCCATCTAAAGAATCTTCCGATTGAAACCGCTAGTAAACAGACTTGAAAAAAAACCCAATAGACAAAACCATGATGTATATAAACCCTTACTCGACATCCATGGCCTAAATAAGCATTTAAACTCAATGCTTGGAGGCAAGATGAATGTTTCTGCACAAAATCCCAGCATTGACCTCGTTGACTTTCTCCATCTACTCATGAAAAACAAAATTATGGCTATCCTTCTTACCCTCACATTTTCATCTTCCCTAAGGCAATGGAAATCGTTGACATAGATGTACCCAAGGTGAAAAACCTTTTCCTCATTGTAAAATATTATATGGATGTTCCATTG
Source organism: Pinus taeda (assembly GCA_000404065.3). Classification (NCBI taxonomy): domain Eukaryota; kingdom Viridiplantae; phylum Streptophyta; class Pinopsida; order Pinales; family Pinaceae; genus Pinus; species Pinus taeda. The sequence goes on along the minus strand of APFE031546245.1, from coordinate 12,148 downwards.
CCATACGTGGTAGCCAGACTTTGTCCTCTCCATAGTGGCAACACAGGTGTGATGCCCCCCAACCTCAATGACATTGAAGGAATTGGACTACAATTCATCCTCTTTGTCACTTAAAATCATGGAAACGATCTTTTGTTCGAGCTTTGTGGTCTCCTTGGTGATATTCAATAGCTTGCACTCATTTTCAATGGCTTTATCATAGATATCGACCATGAGAACACTAGCATTGAAATATTGAGGTTGAATCCCCAATCTCTCAATCATGTTGCTTAGCCTGGATACATCAAGGGTGAATCCCCAATATTTCGATCACACTACTTAGCCTAGATACATTGAGAGTAGATTTAGGCCTCAATTTCCACTTATATCCTCCTCTAGATGCATGAGCCGCACAAAGATCTAATCCACACAGTGCATAGAGGTTTAGTTACATGCGCAAGACCATTTTACTTTAAAATAATTAAAAATATCCAAATAAAATAATTGAATAGGAATAAATAGTTAAGACAAAATGATTATTTCCTATTAAACAAATGTCTTAAATACTCGCTTCATTTAGTAGTATAGATGGGTATCCCTATAGATGGTGCCATGATAGAGGCTGAGGTGTTTGACCGAGAAGAATAACTTTCATGCGAGTTGGAGGTAATCTATTGGGTCTCTCTACCCACAATAAATGATAACTCTTCTCATTTTATAGCTTGCTTTGAAACCCTATGGTGACTATGTCAAGACTTGAACAAGCCTCAAGTGGAACACCATCTCTATGGAATTTGTGAAGTCCAAGCCTGTTTTATGGTGAAGTGCGAGCCTGTTTTGACGGTGAAGTCCAAGCATTTTTTGTGATAATATTTGAGCCCATTAAAAGTTGAAATCAAAGTCTATTATGTGGTGAAGAGCCAGCTTTTTAGGACAGTAAAGAAGGCATAAATTTGGCCCTAGTACAAATCTAAGTCAAGACGTTGATCAAGTTCATTTTGGATAGTTGAAAGAGAATTTGTAGACAACTTTTGGTGGGTTGACATGGTACTTGTTGGACACTTTTTTATCTCAGAGTAAGAGAGAGAAGAAATTTATGCGTGCCTTGCATTTTATAGATTTGCATGAAACATACGATTAAATGTTTCAACATGTTTTGACACCCATAAAATGTAGATTTCTTATCATTTTCGTAGGATCAATATGTGGAATCTAGTTATGAAGCACTCTCTCCTTGAACAAGATCAAGGATGTGTAACAATATCAATGTTCCTATTTGATTAGTTTGGATGTGTTAGCTCCGCTACATGTTTGAATATTTTGAGGATCAAGGACAGCTTGGCCGTGGTGTTTTTGCAAGAGGGAAGCTTGCAACAGTTCATTTTATCCTTGCCCCTTCATTTGATCTATACCCTTATAACTCCCGCTACCCTTGTTTTCCTCCGTTTTCCTCTAAATTTCTCCATAAACCCCCGAAATCCATCGGAGCCCCATTTTAGTTTAGCCCCAGGTTCTAATGGTGTTAAACCCATATGGCCGCGTGCCTTGCAAAAAACGCTACCCGTGGGTCTTTCCCCCCTATCATATCAATTAAAATCACGTTCTTTAGCCTGAGTCATTTGATCATTTCCCGCAAGATCTGACATTGTTCACTTTCCCTGCTACCGAGACTTGCACACCCGTTAGCCCGCGGGGAAAGCGGGTTTCCCACCCTCACATCTGCCACACGTCCTTTTTATATTTGATCGCACACCCGCGTATGAATACCGCCTGCCTCTATGAGCGGTGCAGGGAAACTACTTACCTCCTGCACATATGTCCTCCCGCCCGTTATCTCCATCATTGTGTGACCTCGCGATATTCGTCGGATCTGTACGACCATGATCCGATGTCCCACATTTCTCCATTCACATACCTCTCGATAGACTCCGTAAACTAATCTCCACCGTTCAATTACTCGATCCAACAACTATTGTTTACTCTTGGTCCTGCTCATTTGCTCATCATGAAGTCTTCGCCACCTTTGACTGTTCTCTGCTGCCGAAGAATGAAGGCGATCAGCTACCTGTATCCACCATAATTACTCTTTCAACAAATGCATTTAAAAGCACTATGGCCTAAGAACAAAAGGACATACCTCGAGCAACTCACAACATTAACCAGTTATGGATCTTTCTTTCATAGGACATTCTACCTGCTCAAGAAGGACAATCAAGTACCAGAAAATGTCAAATATATTCATTCAAGCATCAAATTGTAGCAGAGATTTTTAACAGATAGTTGATGTGGTTGGTGATCTGTTATGACCCGTCCACACATAGGATAGCAGATATTTTTGTAATCAACTTCTATATATATCCAAATTTCAGAATGATGAGGGTTGATGGTTTTGGTTTTAATGTAAGGTTCAACTTCTGGAGACTGTAACTACTGTGATACTTGCAACATCTGATCTTCATTTTCAACTAATACAAGCTTCTTTTGTTGTTAATTGCTCACTTTCCACTTCTCCTTTGTTCTAGGTTGTGCCTGTTAATTTTTCATGTGCTCTTGATATTTAGCATTTGAGGGCCTATCATCCCACCTCTGTGTTAGAATCTTGTAGGTATTATTGAATGTGTTATGCAGGTTTCTTTTTACTTAGTGCCAAAGAGTTGTCATCCTGTCTGTGCATTAAGAAATAGATTTGCAGACCTCTTTATTGGTTGCAGCTAGCCATTACATGGTCTTGTGCATCTGCTAGTGTGGTCAATATTCTCCATATGCACTTAACCCTTAAACTGTGAGTATTTGGTGGTCTAAAGCCTTGTAGTCTGGGGGTGTTCACCCATGTCTAGAGTTAAGCATAGTAGAAGTGGTTATCTAGCTTGAATATGCATCAGATCTTCCATTCATCCATTTTCAACATTTTTTTGAGTTTTTAATGTTCCCGAGCATCTCTGAGATACAACCTAGGAGAGTTTCTTGGGGTGATAACATTAATTGGCGTTGTTGCTAGGGAGAGGAGATTGAAGCTCAGCTTCCGTGGGAGAACGACACAGTTCCAAATTTTTGATGATTGACAAGGTTTGGACACATATTTTGGTTGTAATCATCTATCTGGCGACTCCAATGGAGGAAGTCCAACCTTTGGCGACTCCACATTGCAGTTCTGGCTCAGTTTGTGAGACATACTCGAAGAAATCCTCAGAAATCACCAACTGAATCAGCGCCTGACGCTGAGAAGATTATCAAGTAGAATAAAACATCACAGAAAGGAGTATCAGGATTAGGTAAGCCCAAGAAATATTATATATCTCTACAAGAGGAGGTTATAGTTGAGAACAAACGGTTTGAAGAATTAGAACCTTGTATTGGTAGTGAAGAATCACCTGCAGAGATTCATATAGCTCCTTGCTCAATTATTTCCCCTTTGGATCTAAGTCCAAGAATAGTATCCCATACTGTCCATCACATTCCCTTGTCGCTATCATCCATTTCAGTGTTTCCCACTATTCAATCTACCAGTATCCTTCCACATACCCCTGTCGTGGCAGGGCAGCAAGCACCTACAAAGATTGAAAGAATTATAGCTACTAGATATGGACCCCTAATTTTGACTATTCCTATGAATGCCATGCCTGCAGGAGAGTACCAAAAATATATGCCTAATTCCACTGGTACAGATGGGGTAACAGCTGAGGAACACCTTGAGGCTTTTTACAGTTATGCTGATAATTTAGATATAAGTGAGAATAATGTGTGGATGAGAGTTTTTGTCTACAGCCTTGATGGAAAGGCCAGAAAATGGTTAAGGGAATTGACCCCTAGATCTATTGCCGATATTACTTCCTAGTTGCCATAATTTTGCTTTCCATTTTTCTTGCTAACTTGAATGTCTTCTCTAATGAATCAGGTTCCCAAAGGCGAACATCATGTTGGATATTATCCTTTAAAGACTCTATGAACACATCAATCCTATGCTCCTCTAGACTATCTTTTACCCTTATGTTCAATTTTTGAAACTCCTCAATGTGCTCCATTATTGAACCATTTTGTTTGAGACTTATCAATTGGCTAAAAAAAATGTTTCTTTCTGTATCCTCATAATGTGCTATCAATTCTTCTGTAAAAATTGCCCAAGTGATAAATTGTTTATGCGAGCAAAGCCATTGATACCATACAAACTGATTTGGTTCCAAATATAAAGTTTCCATACGTACCTTTTGTGTGTTTTGCATATTATTGAGATCAAAAAATTGCTCCATCTGTAATATCCATGTTGTGGGATCCTTGCCATCAAACTTCCTCATATCGATTTTTGGAATATGGTGGGTATTCGATCCAACATTAGAGTCTATGGATCATGATTAACCATTCTTTTGTTCTCATCATGAGTTCCTTACTATCCTTCACCCTGGAGTGACCCTTTCTGTGTGAGCAACTTTATTCATATTTATCTTCAATCTTCCATTTCTATCTTCAATATTTTCTTCAAATCATCCATCTTATCTTCCCGTCATTCATCTTAGCTTTTACCCTTTATTTAAACAATCCATCTAGATTTTTTTTTTTGTGCTAGTGACATTGTTGCACTTGGTTTTCGTAATTTTGATATCATGTTTGCATTTTTCTCTTCTTCATGAGTCATGGTAGAGCTTTCAGGTCGCCTAGTATGTGTTCCTTTTTTTTTCTCGGGCATCAATTACTGATAATTAATGCTTCACTATGCCCTTGAATTCCTTCAAAATAATTTTTCAAACCAAGCTTAAGCAAACATTTAAAAAAATATACACACCTTTTTTCACTTTATAGGAGTTTGATATTGCCTATGATGTATCTCTATAATTTTGGATCATCCAATTCTCAAATTGCAACTTGCAGTAGTCCTATGTGTCCTCTTTCCAATGCCACCAGTTTGACCCCAATTGAATTATCTAATGAAGAGTTATGCCAAATCTCCCACAGTGACATGGTTATAGACTAATTCAGTAGAACAAACTTCTACGATGTGCCACGTGTCCCTGTTTTGACCTTTGACTCTGAAAACTATATACAAGAAACTACAGTCCGTCCTCTTTCTGTACCTTCTTACGAAATTTCAATCTGATGCTCAGAGAGACAGTTATGACGATTTTCCCCAAGTCACTTGTTTTGAATGTAATTGAGGATTCTGCAAAAGGACCAACTTCCTCAGTTAATATTTCCGAAATATAACACGAAAAGCTTTGAAATTCAGACCTGAGATTCAGTGCGATGTCTTCTCAAATGGTTTTTTTTTTAGCTTCTAAAATGTCACAGAAAAAAGTTATAGCGAAAATGCCACGATGACCTATTTGGAGCAGCAAAACCCTAGAATCCAAAGCTCTCATACCAAATGCTATGAAACCAGCTCAAAAAAAGATAGAAAATATAGATCAACGCCTTAGAATTCAGTCTCTTCGAGGGGGAAACCTCCTTTATATTACATAAATGAACAATTCTTAGATGATTCAAATGATAAAACCTCTTTTCTATATATAGAAGTCTAATGAGTCACAATATAACCCAGCCGACCTAACAACAATAATATAAAGCCACAAAAATAACAATAAAGGGATTCTATGGGACACAGTAATAACAATATGGGAACAATAAGGGCACAACAATATTAATAAGGGGTACAACTACAATAGTAATGGGGTAATCACCAGTATTATAGGGACCCAACACGAACACACATTTCTTTAATGTGGTAATCCTTTCTTTATTTAAGTAATACCTACCAACCAACCAACGAAATAAAAAACACAAATTCATTTATTCATTTTTCAAATTGATTCATTGATTTTAGTTAATATTAATATTATTTTTCTTCATATAAGATAGTTTAATTAGTAATGGTTATGAAAATGAAGTCTCATTGGAAGGAAGTGGAAGTTTTGGGTTCAAATCTTGTGCTATCCCAAGAAATAATTAGACATGATGAACCAAACTTACAAAAAAATATTCACATTAGTTTTCCATTAATAACACCTAACCTCAAATCATTTCCATAAAACTTTCATAAACCAATAATCTAATAAAAGTACTAAGCACAAAATCAGGTAAGAAACAAAACTGATAACTTGAAGCTTAAATTTCCCCAGGTTACTTCCGATTGATAAAGTTTTTGCATACGTTAGTAATGGGAAACTAAGATTAGGTATCTGTTTTTTAGCGGATCATTTTAAGCATCAGCAAGGTTTCTACTTACTTCGTGTGCGCGGCAAAGTCATCCATCACCCTCCACCTTCGGATAAGTGTCGATTGTGAAGGGTATTTATGTGATCAGAGCGTAGGATGTGCGTGAACTTTTATAGTGAAAACGAGTTAAGAGAGTGAGTGCTGCGGAGGAGGAGCGAAAGAAAAGGAAAAGAAGAAGAAGGTAAAGATGACAGGCATTAGTGTTGTTCATTTTCTGGCTGATAAACTGGGTTCCGTGCTTGCGGAAAAGTTAAAGGAAGAAGCATCGGTGGTTGTGACATTCAAAGAGGAGTTTGAATCGATATACTATGAGCTTGCCCATATAAAATTCATGTTGAATGATGCCAGGGAGCGGACGAACTCCCAATCGATGGCCAATTGGCTGCAAAACCTTTGGGTTGTTCTCACCGATGCTATGGACCTCGTAGAGGAGTGCGACGAGGCCGACAACACTCAACCTTCAATTTTGCGGCATCCACTTTTCAAGCATCCGATTGGCCAGAAGATTATTATGCTGGATTAAATGCGCCATCAGTTTATGTTTAGGCATCAGAATGGCCGTGAAATCAAGGAATTAAGAAAGAGAATCGAAAAGATTAATGGCACTGGCAATCAATCACGTATCTCAAATCTTTTAATGTGGATGTGAACCCGTCTTCAGGACACGAGAAGGCAAGTTCCAATTCTCCTCTTGTAAGAAAGAAATGATAAGTTATTTGTCGGCATGCAAGATGACATTGATGCCATTACTAAAATGATTTTGAAGGAGAATGAGCCTCAAGTCATTGCCGTTTTTGTTAAATTTATAATTTCACCAAACCGCGCGGACCTGCGGTCAACGCACGGAGAATACCACCGCAGGAAATCTAAACTGCCCGGTATCATATCGCACCACCCTTCAGCGTAAAGCAGTTTCCGTGCAACGAGCTCCGATGCAATCTGGAGCTGACAACTGTCCAGCAGTGACGCTCGCCTGACATCAGCCTCAGGGCTCCATCGGAAGGTAACACGCTGTCAACTCACCCTGTCCGATATCCGTTTGATTGAGGATGCTCGCTCTCCGCCGTTCGATTGAAGGGAAAGGACTGTGCAGTTTAAACCTGTCCAAAGTACACGGGCCTGTTGAAAATTAAATACATTCCATACCTTATATTAAAAACATTGTCATGTTTTTTGGTAACGCGTTAAATGTTTTACGACGAAGTTAATGTTTAGTGAATACAAAAGTATGGGTAAGTTTTTTATATATGTTTTTTTAAAAAAGAAAGGCGTTGACCCTATGTTTTATGTTATGAAACAAAACGCACGGGGATAGGATGTATGTAAGGTAATTGGCATATGAAAGAAAAGGAAACAGGGTCCGCAGCGCCTGGGAAGGAAGATGTGTAATAACACACAGTAAAAGGTAAATCTGCATAAAACCATTTTGATTGTATTCGCAGCAGCGAACAGATGAGAACCAGAGAGCACACTCTCCTGTGTGTGAATATTTGTGGTTTATAATGAAAAAGGGATTTTATGCAGCAGGGTAAAGTTTTTGATTTGTAATGTAAAAAAATTGCACAGCAGTGCAGAAGAAGGAAGAAAAGAAGTAAAAGAAGAAAACCAGTGGATTGTTTTGTTTCAAATCCATGAGTTGTTTCACACAGGTGAAAAGGTGAAACTGTAAACCTCTGTAAGTTTTTGTTTTCACACAGCAGTGAATGTAAATGAAATATTTACACACAGTGGTGTAAAATTTCATAGGAGGCAGAGTAACTTTTGTGTAAATGTTTTGGTGAATCCCTCTGAGTAAAAGAGGATGAA
>APFE031546244.1:10842-20973 GCA_000404065.3 Pinus taeda | reverse complement strand
CCATCCAAAAGACATATGAAGAAGGTCTGTGGTGTGGACGTAGCCACCCAGCTGAAGAGACCATGATGATAAGAGGTATGGTCGCAGCCATCCTAAAAGACTCAGGTATGGGCGCAGCCATCCATCAATGAGTCATGTAATGATGATCCACAAAATCGCAACCTAGCCTACAATGGACTAGAACCAGGGTCTTGCGCTCCATCCAAACCCGAACAAAGTACAAGTTCAAACATGTGAATATAGGAGTCGGAGTCGAACATGTTTGAACATCGTCTGATTACCAACCAATGATGAAATTCGTTAACAGACGCGAGAAGGGCCACCAATAATGACGATGGTCCTCAAGGTACTACAGGTACAATCCACGGCGTGCGAATGAATGAGCCGATGTCGAACACATATAGAGTCATTCGATCAGAGGCCAATGATGAAAACCTCGCGTCGAACACGGAGAACCTGCCATTGAGGCATGCAGGCTCCAAGGTACCTAAAGGGAGTCCCTAGGTCACTTTCCTGGATAATGAGCTGAAGTCGACAGGAAGTGATCTCGTCGAAGGTGGGCCATAATGTTTCCCACATCATCGACACGAGACGGAAAGAGACAATATGTTTTGTGTGAAATATCAGAGGGAGGTTACACTCGCAGAGGCCAACTTATCTTGAACATATCGGCGGCACAATGACGGATTTTGCAGTATTCGGGGTCAATTGATCAGAGGTCATGATGACAGGAAAATGAGCAGATGAATGGCCAAATAGGATAACCCAAACCCATGGAGGCAAAAGTGAAGCGAGATGAGATGTCCCCACCCAGACACGAATGCAAACAATGCCATGTTCAAGAGCGACATACTACCGAATGGAGAGATTATGATTCCTTTAATTTTCCCCCACATTCTATGGTGAACGAGTAACCCCGATTATTTTGGATGACAAGCTGACGGGATGCTTTAATGCTTGAAAGAAGCGTCATTTCGACGGAGTCCGATGTCATTAAGTTTTAACGAGTCTGACAAAGGAAGAACTCGGCGTCTTTTCATGTTTAGAGAGTTTGAAAAGACAGCTGAAAAGAAAACTCCAGGGGGTTGCTTTTTCATAAAGTTGTGTCTCTCGAGCACGAAAAAGTATAAAACGATGCCCGAAAGAACCGCCCGATCATTACGACCGAGGAGTACTTTTCGTAAATAGTGAATTTGACCCGAAAAAAGTAAAAAAGCGGTCAGAAGCACGTCGTTTGAGAACCAATAACGAGTGTGAAACGACAAACACGCGGCAATCTTCGTTGATTTAAACAGTCGAAAAAGAGCTTTAAAAATGACCGCCTTTCGTTCCTTTTGACGAGCTGAAAGGATGCTCGGCTATCTTTTCTCGTTTTCTGTCAAAAAAGAGCTTAACGACGACATTTTTCGGGGCCAAGTGTATATAAATCCGCCGTGACTTCGCCGATTCCGAGGACCTGCACAAAGAAAAAACACCCACGTAAACCCGTTCGACATGTCGAAAAACATAATAAAACATGCATCAAGGCATAATATAGCGACATCAGAATTACACTCATGGCAAACTATGGCAAAAAACCCACATTCATAAAAACTATAGTCAAATTAGGAATTTTGTGCCATAAATAGGGAGGTGTAAAAATCATTTTTACCATTTTACCATTTGAGCTTTGTAGAACGTTGGAGAACTACAAAGTTGACGGAGCGAATTCTTCATCATCCAGACGCCGATCTTCCGATAGCTGATTCCAGGTAGGTCCCTCTTGCCTTACGCTTCATGTTGATTCTATTTTCAAGCAATTTCACCGTAGGATTTGGCCATTTGGCCAAATTTTTTGAGCGTAGGTGCGCTCTCGGTCAGCGCAAATTCGCCCATCGAGTCCGCGCTGACCGATTTTACCAGCACACAGCACTTTTCAGGTCAACGCAGAAAACCCGTGTCCTTCCACGCTGACCCAGAGAAAAATACACAGGCCGCCATTTCCAGCGCGACTGTTTTAGAAACAGTCGCGCTGGCGCCGCGAAGATTCATTTTTTTTTAAACTAAATGGATAAACTTCAAACGTAGGCAACCTAATGTTTCTTGGGTGATCTTGCAGGACATAATGGCCTTTGTATGGCAAGAGAAATCCCATGATAATGAAGATGTGGCCGCTTTTGCTGATGCCGGATGCCGAAATGCAATGCGGGCATGCGGTTTGCTCAAATTCTTCCTTACTCCGCGCTTGAGGGCTCAACCAGACCTCTTAGAGCTTCTAATCAGAGCCTGGAACCTAGTGGATGCGAAATTTACCATCCAAGGTCGCGACATAGAGTTCGACTCCTCGGACATTTATTTCTTGACTGGATTGTCTCGCCGAGGCGTGATGCCCATCCTGGAGGGGCAGCGGCCTAGCGGCGAGACGCTCGATCAGCTGATGGCCCGTGTGTGCCCACAGGCGGTCAAGACACGGAGCGGGAAGGCGAGCATCCCATCAGTGGGTGTTGGGCCCAATGCCGACATAGTCCTTTGCACTATACTCTTCTTAGTGACGCGGGCAGCAGGCAGTCTGGCCAATCATGAGGCCTCAAAGGCCAAGCTGTTACTAGCTCTCGAGTGCTTACAGCCCACGATCTTCAACTGGGCAGCACCTGTGACCAACAGCATGAAGAGACAGTTGAGTAACTGCCGACGTGGGGAGTCGAAGTAGTTTGGCTACGGATCGCTCTTGCTTCCGCTCATGTTCGAGCGGGTGCCAGCTCTTCGGCTGCAGACCATGGTGGTAGATCCGCCTAACAGTCCACGGGAGACGAGGGCCACCAAGTGGGCCCGGGGCATGCCACGTGGGGGTGGTGGTCGCTCAGTGTCGTGGGGCGTCTTCTTCCGAGAATGGCTAGATTGCCAGGTTATCTTCGTCGAGGACTGGCCGTATGCCGGTATCGACTTCTGTGGTGACCCTGACATGCCGCTGCCTGCGGGAGAGCAGTGGGACGGCGGAGGTAAATAATGTTTTTGAATTTTTTTTTCATGTACATATCCTAATAAATGCTATGCTGCGCAGATGTGGGACCCGTGAGACCCCTTGGCCTGGCCCCAGAGGCACGGAGAGAGGGGCAAGGCGCTGCCATCTTGGCCTTGGCTCCTGCAGGAGGCGATCAGGCGGAGACTGTGGTGCATAATCTCGAGGGCTTGCTGGCAGGAGTCCTAGATTACCAAGGGATCGAGGATATCCCCCTAGCTGCCCAGATCCATACAGTGGGTGTGGAACCCAGGATGCACCGCCTTTTGAGGCGGGTGGCATGCTACAGAGAGCATAACCCACTGCAGTAGACGCCTAGGTTTTATTTTCCACTGTTGTTTTGAGAGACATACATCTCAGATGTACTGAGGACGTCGGGTTTATTTCAGACATATACACTTATTTTTTGAGCGTCTTAGTGCGCCACACGATATATATATATATACATGGTGTTTTTATTGTATCTTATGCTTCTCATGTTTTGTTAATTTACATATTTCACAAATGTCTGTCTAATACATAGTTAGCCAATGCATCAGTTACAACATTAAGTCTTCTTGGAATGTGATGATAAGTAATATAATCAAAATATCTTTCCAATAACTTAACACTTAAATAAAACCTTAATATACGATGATCTCTGACGGAATATTGTCCATTGAGTTGGTGGACTACAAGCTGTGAATCTAAGTTTACAACCAATGAGCGGATTCCGAGGTTAATCGCCTCGACTAATAATTCAATTACAGCACTATATTCAACCACATTGTTTGTTGTACAACCCAGACACACTCCTTGAATATCTACTAACTCACCATGAGGATCGTAGATCACCCATGCCGCAGATGACAAATTGCGAGTACTGTGGGAAGCACCATCAGCGAAACCAACGTAAGGTGATCCAGACAACTGTTCAAGAAGCAAAAAGACACAATAAGCGGAGATCACGCCGACACACTCAGATAAAAATTAAATAAACACGCACACACACAACACACCGTTAAAAGCACATGTATGTACAAAATGTAAAAAGCTCGCATGATACTTGATTCAAGTCCAGCCCTTTTCAGGGCTTCGCCTTATCGCACTGTTGCATAACCGGCCTAGATAATGTAGGCATCGCTCGGCCTGTTGTATAAAATGATCAACGGCACTGATGATCTACCCATGCCCCCCGGCCGAGCGAGGTTTACAAGCTAGAGGATCAGTTCCCCCATGGGCGGAAGGACCGAGGGTTGCAACAGGGTGCAATGAAGGATCAAAGCGAGCCGAGACCAGAGCAAGTGAAGCAAGGCTTGGAGGTGGGAGGGAAAAGACACCCATGAGGGTAGGGTCTTTGAAAAGCCCAGCTCCCACACTCTCAAGAGGAACAACGATATGCTCAACGAACGGTACATTCCCCTCAAAAGAGGAAGCGAAGAACGAGAGTTGGTCAACCGTGACAATTTTCCCCTGATGGGGGAAACGAATGACACGGAAGAGGGATGAAGCCACGGCATGCATGGCATACGTCCAGCTCCGGCCCAGAAGGAGGTTATATGTGAGATTTGCGTCCACAACCTCAACTTCTATTTCCACAGTCTTCCCTTCTAAGGTGATTGGTAGTCGTTGAAGAATATCATAAGGTCGAGATTCTCTCCCGTCGAATGCTTCCAAGGTCGTTGGAGACTGACTCAGCGTCAGAGACCTGATGGCTTTCCAACATGCGATAGACATAATGCAGGTTGATGTGCCCTCATCAATGACTGTACAATGGATCGTTTTGGAATTGATGACGACTTGAATGAGGAAAGCGATCTGATGAGGCAGTTGAGGAACATGGCTCTCGAGGTCGAAGGTAATCAAATCCGAGTCCGTTGGGTCGATGCCACCGATGGTCGATAGCAGGGACTTCCTCTGTGGGGGGCAACTCTGAAGGACCTCTAAGGCGGACATAGCCGACGAAGCATGCGCTAAGTCCTCTATGACGCTATAGTGCTGGGCAGCACGAGCATTCGGATTATAAGAAGACCTTCTGAGTACCCCTTTGGGAGGGGGTCCGATTGTCATCTTAATACTCGGTCTCTCGATATGGAGGGGACCAGAGCTGGACGAAGGAGCACTTGAGGGAACCTCTGGCTCCTTCCCGGTGGACGACGGATACTCCTTTGCTCGAGTTGTTATATGAATAGGAATAGTTCCAGCCATGAAGATCTGGGAACCGAAGAGAGAAGAAGAGGGGTCAGCCACCATCTGAGTTTGCTGAGAGGGAAAGGGTTCTTTAAGAACCGCAGGGACCCCAGGAGCTCCTTTCAAAAAACGACTAACTTCGGATCGCCTAGGGCAGTCCTTAGTGTAGTGATCCTTCTCACAAATGAGGCAAGGATACTTAGGTTTGCGTTTAGCTCCTTCCTCGGCTGGAGGTTTAGAGGATTCCTGTTTGGGTTGCTCGGATTTATTTTTCCCTTTCCCCTTTTCCTTTTTCTTTCCTTTTGAGGCCTTTCCCGCCATGGTGTACTGGATGGCGTTGACCTCGGAAGTGTTACCACAATTTACAATATCCTGAGAAGTGTTTTCGTTGGATGCACTTGACTTTTGCTTCCCAGGGTTCGATGATTTTTTTGAGGCCTGGTTTACAGAGCCAATGACTCCATCGACAGATGGCTTGGGCGGAGCCTTGGATGTACCGAGCCTGGGGGCGTCTGGCAAGTACTCATACAAAGTACCAGACTGAGAGTAAACTAAGTCTAGGTACTGAGTGCGTGCGATCGCTTGCTCTTCAGTTACACAGGCTCCCAAAGCAATGTCCCGTGCAATCTTGGGGACAAAGGAAGTCGTGAACCAGTCAGTGAGGAGTTGATCAGGAATCCAGAACTTGATCAACATGCAACGCCTTCTCCATTCATGAATATGATCGGAGATATGTGTAGTAGTATCCTGCTTAAGAGACGTGAGGAGGTGAGTCCCTGTCTCGTACCGAATGGGTAACTGAAAGTGAGTCAGGAATGCCATGGCCAACGAATTGAAATCTTGAAATGACGCGCGGGTCAATTCAATATACCATTTAGCTGCCGAACCAGTGAGGGTCCTCTGAAAGAGGCGAAGCCGAATCAAATCATCGAGCCATGAATTGGACGAACACCATAAGTGATACGTCATCACATGAGCTTGAGGATCCTCCCCGGCTTTCTCGTCAAATTTGGGACAGTCACTAGGTATCTTAGTTGGAATTGGTGGCCATTGTGGATTGTGTAGAATGGGATCATTCGTTAACTTCGACACATCGGGCAGTTCCAACGTCGCTAAAAATGGTAGCTGCAGATTAAAGGACATTTGTCCCAGATACGAGGTAGAACTAGAATTCCATCCAGTTCCTGGCTGCCCCCATTGTCCTTGTCCCGATGGGCCAGGTCCAAAAGGGCCTTGTCCAGAAGGATTTTGTCCGTAATGGTTATTTCCATTACCGGGTTGCTGATTCTGCCCCCCAGCGCCCCATTGGTTACCATATCGGCTAGCAGGTTGTTGATAATTTTGACAAGGATTACCCTGCGGCTGTTGGTAATTTTGATACGGGGTATATTGATTTTGCCCCTGGGGTTGCTGGTATCCGTACTGAGCCTGGGAACCAGGCGGCATTTGATGACCAAGTTGGGATTGATACCCACCTGACTGGGGGGGTTGGGATTGGTACCCACCCGAATAAGGAGGCTGGGCCTGATACCCACCTGAATAAGGAGGCTAGGATTGATACCCACCTGAATAAGGAGGCTGGGATTGATACCCGCCCGAGTAAGGAGGGTGGGATTGATACCCGCCCAAGTAAGGAGGTTGGGATTGGTACCCACCTGAATACGGAGGCTGGGATTGATACCCACCTGAATACGGATGCTGGGATTGATACCCACCTTAATGAGGAGGCCGGGATTGGTACCCGCCTGCATGCTGAGCCGTCTGGCCAGAAGGTTGTCCTGGTCGGATCTGAGACGGCCCTGTTCACCCAGAAGGTCAAGCTTGCTGAGTGAGGGGCTGCCCTTGCGCAACCGAGGACTGTCCTTGTTGACCAGATCATTGCTGAGCGGTAGGCTGGCCTTGCTGCACGTAAGGCTGGCCCCATTGCCCAGAAGGGTTGCCTTGCTGGTTTCCGAGTTGACCTTGCTGACCATAAGGTTGTCCCTGGTTCCCATAAGGTTACCCCGAAGGGTAGCCTTGCTGGGTACCGGGTTGACCTTGTTGAGCATTGGGTTGTCTCGGGTTTCCAGAAGGTTGCCCAAGATACGTAAAAGCCAGACCACTAGAGACCAAAGGTTGTCCCTGATTGGGTTGTCCTTGTGGGCCTCCCTGTTGACCTGGGTAATTTTGGCCAGCATACTGCTGCCCATGATTAGGCTGCAAGTAGGGCTGTTGACCCTGGTAGGGTGGTCCTTGCTGTCCTTGTCCCTGATGGTACTGGCCACCACCATACCCAGTGGTACCCCAAGCCACGTTCAACGGAACAGAAGCCTCATCATAAGGCACTTCAGGCAAGGAGGTATACAAGTAATGATTCTCAGGATCATAATACGGGCCTTGCCCATCTGGGCTCTGGACATTACACAAGTACTGAAAATATGCCTCCTCTGTCGTCATATGATCGGAAGCAGGAGGAGCACCACTTACGGGGTGCACAACTCTAGGAGTATGTGTCGATTGACCACTTTGCGCTGGACCTCGAGACGGGCCTGCAGCAGAAGTGACAATAGATGATGCTGTGACAGCACTAACAACTGGAGTCGACGGCGCGACACAAACGGTCGGGTTGGTTGGGACTGCTGTAACAGCAGTATGGTGAACTTGGGAAACAAATGGTCCTGTGGTAGGGACGATGTTTTGATCCCAAACAGAAGAGGAAGCTGCAGAGTTCATAACATCCCTCAAGGATCTATAGCGCGCCGGCACCGTGATACCCAAAGGTGTGACGGTGTAGGGCGTAGAGATGATTGGGGATGTCACCAAAATGAGAGTATCTAAACTCGACATGACGGATGGCCCACTCGACACAGGAGAAGTGTCGCCCATATCGGAAGAAGCCATCGGAGATGGGACACCGACAGGAGTGGCGGGAAAATCCTCTTCAGAGGGCTCCCAAACAAGGTTCCAAGAAAATTCGTAGAAATCGTCCTCTGGAGCTCGATAATTCAACGGTTGGATGCTCGGAACAATAGGAAGAGTGTCACAAACCGGTGTTTCAGGGGCAACAGAAGATGGAGACCCTTGGTCACTTGGGACAGGAGACGAAGTTGATGGATCCACCAGGATGATCAAACAAAGACCCTAAGCAAGCTTACGATAAGAGACCCTACTCAAAACTAAACGCACACAAGATCTAACCAGGTAATGTTATCGCGGCCGAATAAATTTTTAAGACACAGGAACTGAACTTGACCTTTTCATGTTTCAAGAGTCGAGAAAAGGACGAAAAGATGACTCTATCTACTTCGAATGTTTAATGAGCACGAAGTGACAAGACGATCACTTACACCTTTTCTTTTTAGAGAGTCTGATCAAAAGTGACTGCTTTGGAGATTCTAAGCAAAAGGTTTACCAAGCAACCCGTAAAACTGCTTTATACACCTTGGCAATCGTATGAGAACCAAGGACTTTACGTACTGCAGTCAATCTTCCCGAATGCTGTGTTCGGTGCGTTACGGTTCACAAGGCGGCAGACTCGGCTTCCTATGGATAAAGGATGCGAACCTAGTGGAGTCTCCCCATATATACGCGACGGTACGTGGGAGCCCAAATCCGTGCTAGACCACAATTGAATCACAACAGGAGGAAACACCCAACCTTAATGCGAAAACAAGAGTGACTAGGTTTAACGACGCCGGAGCATGTCTCTAGCCTAGACCTCTAGATATTTGCGTTAAGTTCCAATTCGTTTTTAGATAAATTTGGTTTATTTTCCAGTTGATCTTGAATTAAGTTTTGATTTTAGGTCCTACCGTATGATCTCTCAGAAATAATTAGATGCAAACTACATGCCAAAGAACATCATTTCGTTCGATGAATTCTAACTATGAGAAGGTTAGGAATTTTTCAATCAAACAAAAGGAACTCAAGCAATCAAACAACCTAATGCAACTAATGGTAAGGAAAGGAAACTTTTCTTTTGAAAACACAAACCAACAAAATGTTCTTTTCCTTTTAATTATTAAATGCAAAAGATACTAGTTTGATTTTATTTTCAATGGCACAAAGCACTTAAAATGATTTTGAGAGATAGATACACCAAGCAAAAGGAATAAAATCACTCGATGAAAACACAAGAAAGTTCCCAAGACACCAAAAACCAGTTTCCCAAATCAAAGGAAAACAAAGGTTAATGAGCTATGTGATCTAAGCTCACCGAGACAAAAAGGAATTCAAAGGAGGAAGGCAATCAAAATTCACTTGAAAAGTGTGCAAACGTAATCTATGCACAAATGAGAATTCTAATTATGCAAATGTGATCTATGCAAGAGAATTCTCAAACAAAAGATGATTATAATGTAATCTAAGAACCAATCAAGTGTAAATCAAGAAAACTGGGTGAGATTTCCAAACAAGCTAGAAGTTAATCACTCGAAGCATAGAATACCAAATTTTCACAACCACTAGATGAGTACGGAAAACAGCCAAAAAGTTGACTGGATTATCAAACCACAACTTCCCACAGAAGGCTCGACATGCAAAGCCACTAGATGTTCTAGGGCTAGGATACAAAATCAATAGAAATAAGCAAACAACTGAAGGATAAAAGTAATAACCAGTCACACAAAGGTCTAACACACTTCCAGAAGCTGCAAAAGATATAGAAAAACAAAAATCCAAGTTTAAGGAGCTTTCAACTAACAAACTGGAAAAATTCACAGAGCTGGCGCGACTGTGAATCTGCAACTTGCGCTATTCAGGAATTGGCGTGACTGTGAAAGGAAAAAACGCGCCAACTGGCACGACTGTCAAAAGAAAAAATGCGCCAACCGCGTTTGTTGACCCAGAAAGCTCATTAACTCAGGCAAGCAAGAGAAAACTAACATGCAAGACAAACTCCAAATTGTTCAGTCCGTAAACCAAACCGGAGATTGACTGAAGTGGCTTTGATCTACTTCACTAATGCAAAGCAATAGTGTTTCGAA
>APFE031546244.1:0-10339 GCA_000404065.3 Pinus taeda | reverse complement strand
TACAACCAATGTTCTGATGCTTGAGTCCTTCTCAAGAGGGTCAGGCCAGCAAGTCTCATAAGCATTCACCCTTGGAGGTAGATCTCCCAAGACAAACAACTCTCTCTCTCACACAAGGCAACAAGACTTCACAACCTTCCTTAAGCTCTCTAGCAATCCACACTTAACACACCAACTGCCTATTAGGAGCAGCACTAAAACACTATGAATTCCCTTATGTCAAAAACTATATCCAAAAAATAGCTGCTCATGGCAATGGTGGAGGCTTATATAGGAGAAGGAGTCTCCATGAATGGTGGAAGGATAAGCTTATCTCCAAGAAAGGTGGCTCATATGACGAACAGACATGCCATAGAAGGGAGGGCGACATTCACAAGGCCAACAACCAGGTCTGGAGTCATCTGGAAGGCTGGCTGTTAGAACAAACTCGCCCAAACAGGATCAACATGGGTGCATAACTGGACTGGAGCACTGACGTCGCGTCTTGACAACGGAGGAGACTATGTCAGCGCGACTTAATACAAACAGAGGATGCACTGGCTATGAAATTCGACCAGCATGGAAAACCCGTGTGCTTCCGCGCTGGCAGCGCATCAGTTGCGCTAAAAGCCGCCAGTCAACGCGGTTATTTCAATAACAGTCGTGATGATGAAATAAACTTTGGCAAAGAGGGTCATTTGGCAAATTTAGAGAGCATGAGCATGATGGATTTGATTTCATGACACAGTAGGGAGACTGACAGGGAGACAGTGACAAATTACTATGTAACATCCCCTATCGGTTCTTTCTTGCAAGTAGTACCTTCCTTGCCATAGGTAAATTAGGTGGCTACCCATTCTGTCTCCGCCTCTGCTGACGATCATGTAGATGGTATCGTACATCATGTATTGGGGTCATTAGAACCTGATCTGTCATTAGTGCCTCATGACATGTGTTCCTCCCAGAGTGTGTTTCTTCCATCCCATGAAGACTTCTTGGGAGCCATGTTCTCATATGGCCCATGAACAGGAGTTTTGAGCATAGTTCCCAACCTTGTGTCAAGCTCGTTAAAAAATGAAACAAGGGGTGTGGAGCATAATTCCTTTTCTTGTGTCAAGCTCGTTAGAAA
The DNA here is from genome assembly GCA_000404065.3 of Pinus taeda. Taxonomy (NCBI): domain Eukaryota; kingdom Viridiplantae; phylum Streptophyta; class Pinopsida; order Pinales; family Pinaceae; genus Pinus; species Pinus taeda. The sequence continues at coordinate 9,231 of APFE031546244.1, read as the reverse complement.
ATGAAACAAGGAGTTATGAGGATAATTTGTTCCTGTGTCAACCTCGCTAAAAAATGAAACCTGGTGTCCTAAGGATGGTTCTTATGTTGTGTTGGCCTCGTTAAAAAATGAAGCAAGGTGTTTGAGCATAGTTCCTTGTCTTGTGTCAAGCTCGTTAAAAAATGAAACAAGGAGTCTTGATGAAAGTTTTTGATCTTGTGTCAACCTCGTTAAAAAATGAAACAAGGGTTATGAGGATAGTTCTTTTACTGTGTCAACCTCATTAAAAAATGAAACAACTCCCTTTTCCAAATCAAGTCTTTGATTAAGATCTTGTAAAATCTGAGTTGAGTCTTTCCAAGATCTCGAAAGTGAACCTTCATGCCATCCACCTCGTTGAATGCAATGAAGCTTGGGGGGCATGTACCTCAATTTGCATCATTATGCTGGGGGTATGTGAACTTATAACAAGCATAGTTTTTCATTTCAAGCTTGTGCAAACATGAAATCAAATCCAAGCAAAGTTCTTCATGGTTCAAGCTTGTGTAAAAATGAACCCATACCCAATTTACATCTCATGATTGCTATTTTTTATCTACTAAATTCTTCTAGATGAGCCTTGGTTGCTTCGTTCCATCATTGTCATCTCTTTGGTAGATCATATGCTTTCACTTGGTTGTTTTTTCCTTTCCTGAGAGACTGCAACGATGAGTGGTTTTATTAGCTAGCCTCTTGACCATTGCATGTTTTGAGCAGTTCCACCATTGTCAGAACCAGTTGCTACCCTTTATACCACTCGTTCCTCTAGGAAAAGTCCTCTTTAAGCTCTTTTCTGACTTAAAAGATGAAAATATTGCTAAGTTATTCCTTTTGACTCATTAAACGAAATAAGAGGCGATCTACTTTGAGCTCTTTTTTGACAATATAAACATGAAAAGATTGCCAGACTTTTGTTGTTTCAAGTTCAATACTGGTTACGAAATGATGTGCCTTCAATCGCTTTTCTAATTTTTGGGATCAGAGCCACTAATTATGAAAAGTACTCCTTGATCGTAATGGTCAAGCGGTTCTCTCGAGTATTATTTTATACTTTTTCGGGCTCGAGGGACACAAATCTACAAAAAAGGACTCACCTGGAGTTTTATTTTCCATGTCTTTTTCAAACTCTCTAAACATGAACAAGACTCCGAGTTTTACCTATGTCGGACTCGTTAAACCCTAACGATATTGGACTTGTCACCATGAAGAGACTCGAGCTTCTCCTCCCTAGGGCTCGTTAAACTATTACTAGGTAGGATTCGACTGAAGGTCGAACTTATATTACAAGCATATGCTATCCCCTTCAAGCTTGTTTTCAAAAATAATTGGGTTACTCTCCAACAATGGTGGGGGAGAAATTTGGAAATCATCATTGGTTACCTATGGCAGCTAGTCACTCTTGAACATCGACACTTTTGCTTCTTGTCGGGTTGGGACATCCATACATCATCATTTGGCCTTCCGTGGGTCTAGGTTGTTATTTTTCCTCATTCCATGTGATCCATGTTGCTTCCATCAAGCCTCTGATCCCTTGGTATCAAAATGTTTCCACATTCCAGAGTCATGTCGCCATTATGTTCAAGAATATAATCTTTCTACAGTTTATATCCTTACCTCCTCCTCTGATCTTTTGTTTTGCCATCTACCACTTGTTCCTTATCTCGTGTCATTGATGGGGGAAACATCATGGCCCTCCTGCAATAGATCGTCTCCTGTCGACGCCAACTCATTATCCAGGAGATTGATCTAGAGATCCCCTTCAATACCTTGGAGCTTGCATGCCTCAATGGTAGGTTCTTCGCACCTGACGACAGACTTTCATCTTTGGTTTTTGATTGGGTGATTCCATGAGTGTTCAACTTCAACTCATTTTTCACACTTAGTGGATTGTACTGGACAATACCTTGAGAGCCATTGGAATTATTGATGGTTTCTCTCACGCTTGTTAACGGTTTTCATCATTGACTGGTAATCAAGCGAATTTCTATCATGTTCGACTTCAGCATATCTATTCACATGATAGAATTTGTACTTTTATCGGTTGGGTTTCAAGACCCCGAACTAAGATTACATATGTTCAGGTTGCGTGGATTGGTTCGTGATTACATATATGACTCTTTGATAGATGGCTGCAACCATGCCTGAGTCTTCATGGATGGCTGCGACCATACCTTTCTCATCATTGTTGTCTTATCAGATGGGTGGCTACATCCATACCACAGACCAAGTTTTCTATGTCCTATGGATGGCTGCGCCCATGCCTAGACTATATGTATATCACTATCATAGATATTAGTTGTACTTGCACCTGCAGGATCTTCAAGGTAGTTCTAATTCAGACAGTTTCGTAAAGCATTTCACCCCTCCCACTCCCTCGAGCTTCATGTTTTAGGGGGCATCGGTTACATAGTAATTTGTCATTGTCCTCATCTTAGTCCTTCTGTTGTGTCATGTATCAAATCAACATGCCCATATCTTCCCACTGATTAAGAAGATTAAGAAAATGCTCTTTGTTGTTGCAAATTGACCCTCATTCCCTAAGTTTCTGCCTCGTCGCTAGTAAACCCTTAATATACACGACGTTCCCATGTCCATAATGATCTCATCACGACTCTGTCTCTGGTGTACATCTGTTTCCCACGACGGTCAGATTTCTAGACCCGATGCAAGGTTACGAGTTATATATGGCTACGATGATTCTGCATACATTGCCTCTTCACGATGCCATCGCAAATAACCAGTTTACGTCCCATGACGATCCAGATTGGGCGAATTCATTTCAACAGTCGGCCTTTTGGATGTCTCCAGACCTGGTTGTTGGCATAGTTTGGGTCACCCTTCCTCCTTTGGTATGGTAGTTCCATCATTTTTGCTACCTTCCTTGAGGATGAGCTCTTCCTTCCACATTTCATGGAGAATCCTTCTCCTATTAAAGCACTCACCTTTGATATGATCAGCTAGTTAGTAATTCCTTTGGTTGAGCAGTGCTGCTAGTGCTTTTGAGTTTGATCGATAACTGGTGTGGGTGTGACAAGTGTGGGATTGTTGATAGCTTGTGGAAGGTTGTGGAGTGCCCTTAATTTTGTGTTAAATCTTATGAGTGAGAGAGAGACATTGTATGTTGGGAGATTCATCCTTGGAGAGTGAATGCTTGAGAAACATACTGGCTGGATACTCTGAGAAGGCTTGTGACATCAAGAATTGGTTGTAAGCTTGCTCTTAATTCATTATTAATACGATCAATGATGTTTTCCTATGTCTTGTATGCAATTTACTTGATAGCTCATGAATTCTTGACTTTATGAGTAAATAGATCATTGTTGTTTTCCTGTTACATGCTTTGTTGTGTCTTCTTTGTATTGTTTTAGGTTGATCACTCATTGAGGAGAAGGAAATGAAAACTGGGGCAGCGCAACAGAACTTCATGGACCACCGGTTGAGGTAAGCCTCCAACGATGACTGTTTAAGGAAATCAATTGTTTATTTGTCTTTGCTATGACTAGACCCACTCTAGGGCTAGAGGGGTTGCCTCCCTCCGTAGAGGGAACACTTTCCTGCAACACACCTTCAGAAGTTCAGCTTCTTGATTTCGGGAATGAGTAATCTTCAGGCTCCCGGTAGACACACCAAAATGTTATCACAAAAATAATACCTTGATAGGCTTCTCATCAAGTCAATCTCAGTGTAACTATTTCAAACCAATCTTTTGGCTGAGGCTTAGCCTCCTCAGCCTGATAGGGCTATCTCAAGGGTTAATGATATTGATTAAAGATATAGATAGATGGATAACTCTATGGTTTGTGATTTTATATGTTTATAAGTTGAAAGATGGAGACTTTCTACCATTGGGATATGGAGTCAATGACAGAGATAAAGATAACAAATAGCTCTTCTTATAAAACTGAGGCTTGTATATACTTCAATGAAAGAGTAACACATTCAGGAATGTCTCAATAACTTGAATTTCATAGAAGTTAGAGCATGTGGGCATCAATTCTGAGTAATGATACATCAAGGTATTCAAAAGGAAAGTATTAAAAGTGATTCATCAAAGTTTAATACTTAAAGGAAGTCAGAACATGAATAACCATGAATTCTAGGTAATAAGGATTAAAACATTGAAGAAAAACATCCAAATATAGGACCTAAAAACTCAATTCACCATAGTTTAACACTTAATGGAAGTCAGAGCATGTTCCTCCATGAATTCTGAGTAATAAGCGTTAAGACTATGGAAGTAAAACATATTAAAGATAAAAGATAAAGCTCACTGAAGTACACTAAGAATCTCATATTTAGAAAAGTTAAACTACTTTTGTATATATCAATCCCTTCACAACATTTACAAAAGTAGTCCTTTTCCATAACATTTTCCAATCCTTTTGTACATCGAAGTTTACATTACTTATAGGCATCTATCCTTTGCAACAAGTATTCCAAGTGGCTAGACCATTAGACTTTACAACTAACACCAAATCTAACTACTAACTAGATTCATAAAACTAGGACTGACACCTATTCGAATTAAGAGTTAGAGTCCTACTATGACTCAAACACCTAGTTATTACATTTAAACCAGACTGATCCAAATCTTCCTCGAAAGGAATCCTATCTTTTAACCATGTTGTCCATCAACCAAACATTAATATTTTGACTTCCTTTGTGAAGTTACTTTGCCTATCATTAAGGAGATATCAGTTTGATGACCTGGCACATGTAGACTAGTGTCTTCAAACTCTTCCTTTAACTGAATATCTCCACTTGTCAAATGACTGATCTGATACTATTTGTCATGCTCTAATACTCTTTGTCTGCTGATGTAGAACTAATTTAATTATGTTTTACCTTTCTCCCTCTACCCAAAATTAATGATGAAATCTAACCTTGTTGTCAAAACTCTGGTTTGAGTTATGAAAATCGCCTGTTCTCGCAACGCATCTTTTATACCACTGTAAAACACTTCTTTGACCATTCTTTCCACTGCGTTTTAATCTAAGTCTTCATTTGTGATATTAATATTTCCATCAGCAACACCAAAAAGTGAAAACCAGCAGTATTTACCTCCCAAATACATGCATAAAATGCCCAAAATTCACCTTCAGCAGTTTCGTAGCGTGCTACAAAACTGTTGTGTATGCTCCCTTTAACACAGTTTTCAGAAATTTATAGTTTGAAGATATTTAACATTATTCAATGATTGGTGTCAACATCAAAAATCATAACAACTTGACCTTTAAAAGTGTTTTTCCTCAAAATTTAGTCTTCACCTTAATGAAAGACTGACCTATAAATTTATCATTTTCTGCACTGTTTTTATCTGAAAAATAGGTATTGAGACAAAGCTTATATATTTTTATCCCTGATAGCTATCACAAAAATGGAGGAGGTTTTTGTAGATAAGAATATTTATAAGAAAAAACTCTCTCATTTTTTTGAAAACCAACATCAGTTGTCTGGAATCTACATTATACAATCATGTATAAAATAGGAAAAATTCATAATTCTGAAAATAGGTCTCAAAGGAAGCTTCGAATATCCAAATTGGTAGCACTTGGGAGAAATTTGAAAGAGGTTTTTGTTCCTTGTTATGTTCTTAGAAAACGTCTTCTTCATATTTTTGAAACTCATCTTCATTTTCCTGAAAATTCCTTTTGAAACCAACAACTCAAAACCATCCAAGAAACACACAAATCCCCTTGCAGCTCCTGGTAGAAATACATGTAACCTGTCTGGATGAAAGCTTGTGTGAAGCTGAGGTCGTCCATGATCAGTTAAAGCTCTATAGGCTCCTATCCAAACACATAGCCTTCTTTTTATGCTTTCATCTTCATGGCAATTTCTCTTTATAACCCAAACTTCCCTCTTAAAAATATGACAGCTGTAAAGAACTATTTGGACAACAACTTGTTTGTCACAAAGTTAACTTTTCAAAGGTGACAGCTAACTGATACATGCAAAGTTTGAAAAGGAGATTTCAATTGCTCAAGAACCCCCTTGGAAGTTTACTACTAAAAATAGAAAAATAGGGTTTTTTCCTCATAGTGTGCTACAAAATTAGCTTGTTTTCGTAACGCAAATCACCTTTTTGAACTAGCTGCATTACGAAACTGCGGATTCTTGTATGGTTGAAAAAATTTAACCCTAAACTTAATGGAATGACTTCTAAATGGAAAATGTGACCTATTTTACCATGAAGTGAACCTAAAGGACTTTATTTGGAAATGAAAGATGACATTTTAAGACTTCAAACCCTATCACTTACCCTTTTATCAAGACTAAAATGACTTGTAGACCTCCTTGAAATCATGACCAAAAGAAGAGTTGACACAATGGTGTTTTGAGAATTTTTGGGTGATAACAAGACCTTCGCTTTACCTTTGCATAGATCGATAAGACCTTTAGGAGTTATCAATGTACTTCTCTTATTCGTCCTTGGCGCCCCCACGGAAGTCTCTGATCATCCTTCACGGACCTAAATAGATAGATCAGATGCTTACATGACTTTGTAATTATCCTTACTTTTGAGTCTACCCAGATTATCTTAAGTATTGGTTAATTTTAACATGCATTACAATTATCTTCATGTAACATATATTCTCACTTTCATTCATATCACATAGTGAAATACATAGATTCACACATCAATATAGAATTAATTCATAACCCCAACATTCAACATAGCATAAATGCATCATTGATAGAAGAAGTAAAATAATGCACACATAGATGGAAATTACATAGTAATCTCAAAATACTTCTCTTTATTGATGATTCAGATTCTCAATACAAACTCTATCTACCTTGCGCACACAGCTGCAGGGGTCTGCGCACTCAGCTGTGGACTTCTACCCTAGGCCTCTGCAAACTCAGCTTCAGAGCCTCTCCCTATGCTAAGACTCTTGCTCTTATCTCTTTACAGACTCATCAAGTACTTCTACTTCCCCCAACTTACCTCCCTTAGACTCCTCTAAGACCTCCTTTTTATACAATCCCATGGTCTGCAGACCAAGGGCAGATCTCCAAAACCAACACAACCTATCTAGACTAAGGGCAGAAAACCCTTTTTGACTTTAGATATATTTGCGCTCCACAACCACAAAAATGCGGAGACTTTACATTTCTTTATACAAACTTCAGGCCTTCCACCCCAAAACTTTGGTTTTTAACCCCAAAAGTGACCCCCAGGGGACCCATTCCCAACAGGCCCCCAACACAAACATGGTGACTTGCCTTTGAGTCACTCGACTCATGTAGAGATCTTTTCACGAAGACCTCTCAACTCAACTTGGAAAACTGCTACCTTGGTGGCACACTATGTCACTTCCTGCTTCATCTCCTCGACCAACTGCACTGTCGCTGGCCTTACACTATTGGACTTAATCTTCGGTTGAGTCTCGTATAGACTAGCCAGCTTACCTTCAATAGTGGTCGTGATCAAGTAGGCCTTGTCCAACCAAGGCTTCAAGCGATCCTTCAGCACGACATCTTTGTGCTGAGCTGCATCTACCTACTCGTTCTACGCCTTAGCCTCCTATAGCTTAGCTAACCTCTGCGTGATGGAGACAGTGTGTGCTATCGCTTTGACTTCACCATAGCACTGCTATAGCTCTGGTGCTTCTGTTTCTAGCTGCTGTACTGTAGGATCTTCTTGCAGGCAAGTGACTACCTCGAGCAACTGCTTGAAAAGCATGGTGCTATCCTTCACTACACTTTCTATTGTTGCTACCGCATCTTTCATAGTGGTCTCACACTGGTCTTTGATCTCTCGCGAAGTCAAAGGCTGGGCCTTTAACTACAACTCTACAATTTTGAGGTTCAACTCCAGTTGAACCTTTACTAATTCAGTTCGTGCATTGCGCACTCTAGCAGTGAGCTTCCAAACCCTTACATCTATTGGCTCAGCCTCGAGAATTCCCAACTCTGGGACAGTCTTGCATGCCTAAGTCACGATGGTGGTAATGCGCTGGTTCTTGTATGTAATGTCTTTGAAAAGGTTAAAAGTAGAGTCTCTCTGTATAGTTAGTTGGGTGTTGTTGACATTCTATTCGCTGATCACCTGTAATGCACATTTTTCACAGGCCTAAAGTTCCATGATCACGCCATCCTGAAAAAGATAAAGCGCCTCATTTGGAAGCGTGGGCAGGTTGAGTCCAACTCTCTTGAGTGTGCTGATAGTGGTTCTATCAGCTTTTGTCTCTATTGTTAGTGCTCCATCTGGCAGCACTATTTCTTGGGGATCCCTTCTGTGCAGCATCCTTGCAGCTTCTCAGGTGTTGGGCGCCAAGTTGGTTGACGCCACGCTGGTCTATATCTGTGATGCATGGATTTGCAGCTCATGTATACCTGTCCGTATAACTCCCAACGCTTGCTGTTGTTGCTACTTGAACTGCTGCAGCAGTTCCACGGTGGCATCATGTACCGTATCATCTATGTCATTTAAGTCCCCATCTATTAGGGTGATTGGGTCCAGAGACATCTTGCTAACCTTGGATTTCTTCTGCAGCCCTACTTTCTCTGGATCTTTGGTGGGCTTGGTGCAAAATAGATTCGTCTCCAAGTCCGCTCCTCCTTGCTCTGTCTAATCATCTTCTTCCTCTGTCTTCGTGGAAGGAGACTTATGACTCTCATCAGAGTCTCGCTCTTCTTTGCCTACTTGTCCGCCCGAATGCTGCGCCATAGTACACTCTACCTTGGCTTTGTTTTTGGTCTCCTTTCTCCTCTTCGTGGCTAGCTATTCCATCTTCAACTTGGATTCTTGCTTCTTTCACTGTGTGGTCGTCTTGCTAGACCCTGCCATTGAGTCTGTGGCATTGCGCCAATCTACTAGCCAGCAGTCGAGGATTACTGCAATTGCATCATCGGTGGCCAAGTATGGTAGGTCGTGCCATTTTTGATTAGGGTCCTTCTGGCTTGTGGTTGATGGACATATGTATGCTCATTTCCATCAAGATCCAGAAGATCTTGTTGTCCTTTATCCACTGAGGATCCTTCATATCCATAGCGAAGAGAACTTCGCTACCTCTGGTAGGTCCAGTGTAAACAGAGGGAACTGGCTATCTCCAGGTAGCTCCCATGCAACTGGCACTATGGATAACAATAGCCATGCATAGTGAAAGGTCTTACTGTGATATTGTGCCTCGCGGTAGTTCGCGAGGAACTCACCGTAGAGGTAGCACACCCAGTTAAATTAGACCCCCTCCGCACACTGGGTGG
>APFE031546242.1:0-11822 GCA_000404065.3 Pinus taeda | reverse complement strand
AAACTCTAAAACTCTAGCGATACATTAGTTGGCGGCGATGGAGTGTCTCCAAAATAGATGGCCACCACTAAAGTAGGCCAATTAGGCCTTTGCCCCGGAGACAAACAAGGGAACCTTCCAAGCGCACATTCCAACAAATATAATCCCAAACTCCATATATCTACAGAGCATCAAATATGCCATAACACTGCACGATGTGTGGAGAATTCACCCTTAAGAGAATCTCCATTTCCCTCATTATATGCTTTCAGACAACAAGCTCATGCTTTCCCTGAACTATTTTGAGGGCATAAATTTTCCCAGTCTTGGCATGCTTAACCTTGTAGACCTTGCCACTGCTCCCACATCGCAAAGATGAAATCTACTGGAGATCTTCCAGTGTAACTTCTTCACGAGGAACACAGGGCAACTTGCAAGCACCATTCATGTTAGGGGTCTTCGACAGTGGAAGCAGTAATGGCATTGGCTTAGAAAATGCATCTTCCTGAGTTGGTATTGGCAAATTCAAACCAACCCTCACTTTTCTCTCCCTTGAACCCATCTTCCCACTCAAACAGAAAGCTTGCCTTTGCCTCTATATACCCTCTTTCTCTCCACAACACTATTTCACACAAGGAGAATTGTCTACCTTCATTCTGCAACGCAAGCCCGTTGCAACCATGGCTGTCTACCTTCATTCTACAACACAAGCTTATTGCAAGCCATGACTATATACCTTCAAGGTTGGCTAGTCGAAGAAAAAGATGAAGTTTAGACTGCTATTGTTTCAGTTATAACTACATTTTTGATTAACAATAGCAAATATTTTAATCATCTAACATCAGATCAAACATATCATAGTTTGACAAATAAGATAAGAGGAGAGTGGATTTCAGAGGGGAACGCCTTACAGCGTAATTATTAATAATTAATAAAAATCATTAATATATAAGTTAAACATATATATAAACATGGAACACAATTCTTAACCATAGAGATTTACCCTACATTAGTATGGAGATTCTTAACTTGTAAATAGAATTTGCTACAATACCATGACTTATGGATACCACATGCACAAAAAAACTATAAGTAATTTCTTATGACATTTGGTCATGACATTTTTTTAATTAAACTTTTAATTTAGACTATAATTATTTTAGAACATTTTGTGGAGATTAAATTTATATTATCAAACTTAATAACTATTGATAATTAAATTATAATTTTAAATATCCATTTCAAATAAACAACTTCTTATTAATATAATTAAAAATATTCTTAATATTTAATAATATTAAATTCCTACTTTTTCATTAATAATAATTAAATCAAAATTCTTCTCGCCTTAATACAAAATAAACACAAAATAAACATGATTTAAAACAAAGCTGGGAAAAAACCAAAAACCCTAATATAAATCGCAGAAGCATTAGAGTTTCGACCAATTATTAAACTATAATTTGGTTTTGGCAGATTGATTTGATGTACAACTTAATATTATTTTGAAAGAAAAGAAACGTAGACATTTGGGTTTGGATTGTCATTGGATGTAGGATAATACTGTGACTTTTATTAATGCCATGAAAATTCACGCTGAAATATATTTTTTGATTTAGTTTTGGTCTTTTATATTTTAATTAAAGAATTAAAAATTAAATTATGTATTGTATTTTACCAGCTTTTTCATTTTTATATTTTTTAATTTTAAATATGTTTTTTTAAGATACCATAGTATATACATTATCATATGTCAAAAAAAAATTATAACTGAAGTTTATATAACAATTTTTAATAATCAATTAATTAAAAAATAAAAAATTAAAATAACTAATTTTTTAAGATAAATCCATAATCACATCATTAATTTATTAAATAAGATATCCACATTACAAAACTAAAATTATAAGTTAGAACTTTATGTTATAACTTCATTTTAAATTATTATCATAAATAATAGAAAAAATTAATATAAAAAGTTTAACCTATATTTATTTAAAAAAAATGGAATAAGATTTTTAATTATGAAGATTAATCTCACTTTATTATCTAGATTCTTAATCTATAAATAGACTTTGTTATAATATTATGAGACAATACCATGGCTTGTCAATACCAAATGCCTTCAAAAACCATAACTCTCATATGACATTTTTTTAATTAATCAATTTAATTAAAATAGCATAACTACTTTGGAGATATATCTCAACCTTTGATTTGTGTATATTATTATAATTATTATGGAATATTTCATGTAGTTTAAATCTCTACCCTAAAATGATTAATCAAAAAGAAAAAACTTATGAACAAATGTCATAAAATATGAGTTATGGTTTTTTTGGCATGTATATATATTTAACTCATATATTAATCTTTTTACAATTAATTGCCCAAGGCTTCTTATTTCAACTTAAGGTGGATGAGGATGTGTTGACTTTTTTTTTTTTTTAATTGACTGCCTAGATTGATTCTCAAGGGAATGCTTATCAATGTTCTAGTGTGTTACAAATTTGTTAGGTGCACTGACTTTTAATAATTAAAAAATTAGATTTGTGTCCACCTATAATTTCCCCATTTATTATTTATAAATTTCATAAATATAATAAATTTTTTATTTAGCAAGATGGTCCATTACTTCTAATAAATTAAAAAAATTAGATTCATGTTAGGTGACTCCCCGCCTACCAATTTCCTAGGGATTTGATATTATTTCAATTCTAATAAGTTCCTCCATGATAAGTTCCTTATTATTATTTATATAATTCATTTATATATAAGCAAATTTTATTTAGAAAAAATAAAGCATTTTACAATAAGATGTGTAATCACTTTTTTTTCTCTAGTTAAAGTTGACCCATAACCTTTTTATATATGGTTAATCATGTAAATGTGTGCATTGGGAAGACATTCTTTGTGTTGCAATAGTTTTTTTGTTGCAATAATTTTTTTGGTTATTATGAACCCTTTTGCTACTTCAACCACATTAATATTTTTAATGTGGTTGTACTAGTAATAGTAATAATAAAGTTAGAATGTATTATGGTAGTGTTGTTTGATGCCTATTATGGATTGATACTTATCTATGTTTACTAACCATTTAATTTGTGTGGCAAAGCTAATTATTGATAATTAAATTAAAATTATGGAAGTTCTATTCCAAAATAGATACATCTATTGGTGTAATTAAGAACATTTTAAAAATAATTGATAGACAATAAATCCCTAAATTTAATAATAATTAAATTAAAACTCTTAAAATCCTATTCCAAAGTAAACACAACTATTGATGATATGATAATAAATTAAAAATTTTTGAAGTCTTATTCCAAAATAAAAGAGTAGTTATTAATAATTAAATTAAAATGATGAAATCTCTATTTTGAATTAACGCGCTTATGAGTATAATTAAAAATATTTTAATTTTTTTTATAAAGATTAAATGGCTACATTGGACTTAATATTGATATAATTAAAATTTTTGAAGTCCTATTCCAAAATAAACATGAATATTAACTTATAATAATAATAATAACTAAAATTTGAAAAAACAATTAAAGTTAAATAATAATAATTGACACTCAATTATTGAGTAGAGAGGTTTATACTACAAACCAGTGTGAAGACTAGAGGTTTATATTACAACCCACTGTGAAGGCAACATATAAGTATGTCCATCCATTTTATAACTAGCAATTGTCCAAAAAGGTACAAAGAGAGGCCGATAGGATTATTAAATTGGAATTGTAAAATTTAGTTACAGAATGAAATCTCATCTATGAGGAGCTTTGGGGGCCTATAGATTACAAGAGAATAGCATACATTCTTCAGTAAACATGTTAGTAGCGTACTAATCATCTTGGTGGTTGGAGACAGAACTAGTGTTGAAACTCTCTTTCCTCACAAACCAACAGGGGCTTTCTTGTCATAATTCTGAGTACAAAGTTTGACTGTCACTTTCTGCATTTTTCTATTTATATACAATGTTTGAACTCCTGTACAAAATTTCGCACAGAAGAGAAAGAAAAGATATTACAATCATATTGTAAAAGAAACAAAAGATATTACAATCTAATTGTAAGAGAAACATATCTGGCTAACGTGAAATGATGATTCAAGCCCAATGTAGTTCTGCCATGCAATCAGTTCTGCCATGCAGACGTACACTTAAATCGCTACTGGACTTACGATATTGACAAATTCAAAATTAAGTGGTATACAAGAGAATGTACCAAGCTAAACGACAAGTTACACATCTTCAGACCTGAAAAAGGACATAACAATGGTCTGGCAAATTAATAGCGATATCATAATTTTTTTTTCTTCCACATACACACAATTGCTCCAAAGGCAAGGACAAGAAAATTTTCAGCTCTAGTGAGCACCAGTGGGTCACTAAAACTAGTGACCAGAAGAAGAGACACAATTGTATTAATCCAAAGAAAATACAAAATTGTTAATTAGATTTCTATTGTGAAACACAATTGTTCTCATAAGTAGTGTTTGTTATCACATGAGTTTACAATAGGTATTCAAGTTTCAATTTTATTAGATCAGTTAGAACTTGTTTTGGTTTACAATCAATGGCCAGACTTTGATTAATTTACATAAACATTGAACTATAGCAATGGTTCAAAAGTTTTAAACAAGTAATGAAACTAATGGGATTTCCAGCCAATATGCTTACTACCACAAACAATATTTTGAACATTAACTGATTCCAGACTAAACAAGGGAAAAATGGTCATCTGGATCCTCCAAGGCACTATTTCTGACTTCAAATTAAATGTATAGTCATGGTTCACTCCGTCAACATAGAACTTCTATATAATACCATTGTATAAGATGTTGGCAGTTGTTGTTCACACTGATGCTGCATTTTTGCGATAATCTGGACGGGAAAAAATAGTATTGTTGCATGATATTTTCCATTAGGAAAAGCAAATTGTAAATGATCTACATTCATACCTCCTACCTCCTGGGCTCAATGACTGCACAGTCTGCAGGGAGAAATTGTTGTAGATACTGTTTATATACAGACCTTACTTACTTGAAGCGTGGGACCATTCCCAAGTTCCCATCCAATATCAATCTAGCCCTGCAATCACTACATGACTATGCAATTGATTAAATAGGAAAAAATCAATGATTAAAATAAGAAAAAATTGTGAAATTGACTAAGGCATTTGTAAATCTATAGCAGACAGTGCCAGGCATTGGAAAACATTTGATGAGGCATGAATTAGGTAAACGAGACAAGTCCAAATCCAAAACATTGTCATCTAATGGTGGTCTAAAAAAAATGAACTTCTGTTATGCAATTGCAATCCCATTTCCATAACGTGCCAGAATTGCAGCTTATGAAGATGCCTCCATTTCAGTAGCATCAGGTCTTTAATCTGAAGCTCATTAAAGTCCTCGTTAAATTTAACTGCATGTAAATAATATTATTATCAAAGGTATAAAAAATTCAACTGACTTTGAACTGTGAATCAAGAACAACAAGATCTTAAAAATTGTGAGCACATATAAAGCGTGTATCATGTACCCTCTAAGACATCTAAGGTCATAAACACTAAGCCAGATAAATATGCAGAAATATTGAGTTTCAACAATATAAGAACAATCCACACATCAGAGTTACAAAGCAAACAAAAACAACAGTTATAATCAACTAATATGCACTCACAACCATGCCAAGTCTTGTCTACTGCAACAGTGGTGCAAATTTATTTTTAAGCAAATTGGAGGATAAATTTAAACCTGGCCACAATCATCAAGTTAGCACTACAGAGAAAAGATAGAGTTATAACAAATTTAAATTGTAAATGATCTACATTCATACTTCCTACCTCCTGGGCTCAATGACTGCACAGTCTGCAGGGAGAAATTGTTGTAGATACTGTTTAGATACAGACCTTACTTACTTGAAACGTGGGACCATTCCCAAGTTCCCATCCAATATCAATCTAGCCCTGCAATCACTACATGACTATGCAATTGATTAAATAGGAAAAAATCAATGATTAAAATAAGAACAAATTGTGAAATTGACTAAGGCATTTGTAAATCTATAGCAAACAGTGCCAGGCATTGGAAAACATTTGATGAGGCATGAATTAGGTAAACGAGACAAGTCCAAATCCAAAACACTGTCATCTAATGGTGGTCTAAAAAAAATGAACTTATGTTATGCAATTGCAATCCTGTTTCCATAACGTGCCAGAATTGCAGCTTATGAAGATGCCTCCATTTCAGTAGCATCAGGTCTTTAATCTGAAGCTCATTAAAGTCCTCGTTAAATTTAACTGCATGTAAATAATATTATTATCAAAGGTATAAAAAATTCAACCGACTTTGAACTATGAATCAAGAACAACAAGATCTTGAAAATTGTGAGCACATATAAAGCGTGTATCATATACCCTCTAAGACATCTAAGGTCATAAACACTAAGCCAGATAAATATGCAGAAATATCGAGTTTCAACAATATAAGCACAATCCACACATCAGAGTTACAAAGCAAACAAAAACAATAGTTATAATCAACTAATATGCACTCACAACCATGCCAAGTCTTGTCTACTGCAACAGTGGTGCGAATTTATTTTTAAGCAAATTGGAGGATAAATTTAAACCTGGCCACAATCATCAAGTTAGAACTACAGAGAAAAGATAGAGTTATAACAAATTTAAATTGGAAACAGCTTCTCATAATAAAAACCATTTGCAAGGGCATATTCGCCAAACTGCAGGCTCAAAAGGATTAGCAACCCTAGAACATCTTCATAATAAAACATTAAATCTAACAAGTTAAGGCCTGCAATTGAATATCTCTGCATCAATCCCCCTTTAAATCAATGAAACAATGTTAAACAAGTCCCTCCCAACCTATTCATAAAGGCATTCAACAATTTCAACAGCTACATTAATATGTCGATTTGCTCCTTTCTTGTATAAGTTGAACAGCTCTGCAACAGTTACTCTTCACCATAAACAAGGTTAAATATAACAAGTGAGTTTCTAATCTTCGAAAAGTCTGTGTGTTAGAATTCTAAACATAAATCATGTCAGCTTTCCTCCAACAAATATCAACCCTGCCAAACCAGCAAAATAGAAGCATTGGGAGTTAATCACTCTGCTATAATCAAAGGAAAAACAATGACCTTGGAAAGCCATGCAGAGGTAAATAACAGACCCTATAAACGATGTGATTGACGCTGATAAATTGTCAAGATGACCAAAGGCAGTGGATGCATCATGATAAAAAATAAACGAATGCGAAAACACCTATCAAACCCTGATGATATACTTTTTTTGTGATTATGATCAAATAGACCATTCTATAAAGTGCACATTGTTTCAGCATCAAACGTAAAGGGAAAATTTAAAGGAATGCAAAAACACCTAAAAACAACCTGGTGACATTTTCTGTGACTCTGATCAAATGGACCATTCTATCAAGAAAAAGCATTGCTTCCACATCTAACTGTTGACATATCTCAGTATGCAGTGGATACAATGTGCAAGGTAAAACAACGTGTATATGATGAGAGAAACCTTCACAGATCACCAACTATATGCCACACCATGTCCAACATATCGTAAGATGAAGATGATGCAAATCAAACCACTCGTCCCATCAGCAAAATAAGTAAAATATAGAAACTTGTGTATATCAATCAAATAAACAAAAATAAACACAGTTTGATAGGCAAGCTTACCTGTTCATCGTGAGAATTGCCAAAAAAATCATTGTCCCATTTCAGACATGAATTTCTCATATTCTGACTCAACAACATAGGTTATCTCTGATGATGATGGAGGAGGGGGCGGAGGCGGAGCAGGATTTGCCACCCATGGAGGTGGAACACTACCTATACACTGTGCAGGACCTGCTGGGGCACTTGGAGGAGGTGGAGCACCATAATAACCTTGATACTGAGGTGGAGGGGGATACGCAGGAGGACCAACTTGCGGCATGGCCATCATTGTACTTCCAGTATTACTAGAGATTGTACCTGGATGACCTCCATGTTGGGAGCCACCAAAAGATGCTTGCGGTGGCAAATTCTGAGGCGGCACACCTAGAGGCAAGCTTTGAGGTGGTTCAGCAGGAGGCATACTCTGAGGTGGTGGGCCAGGCAGAGGAGGTCCCTGTGCAAGATAAGGTCTCCCGAATTGTGGAGGCTGCATCATATTTTGATGGGCTGTACCAGGTGGAGGAGGTCCTTGCATGGGGGGTCCAGGGTAAGTACCCCCCTGTGGATGATAAGTTTCACCATACATAGTGGGTCTTGGTGGAGGCGGTGCATAAGGGTTGTATTGTGGAGGTGGAATAGGTGGGCCCCATGGAACTGGAGCAGGTACTGTGTTCCCTGCTGCCATTGAATTTCCAGATGGTGGTCCTGGAGGAAACTGCTGTGAAGAATAACCTGCTGCAGAGGGATCCGATCCAGGATACATAACAGGCATTGGGGTTTGGCCACCTCCAGGAAAACCAGCTTGTGGTGGCCTGCCTGCAACTCTGACTGCCATAACCCTCCCATCCAAACGGTACCCATTCATATGCAACACTGCTTGTGCAGCTGAAGCAGTATCAGAGAACTTAACAAAGCCATATCCTTTGCTTGCCCCCGTTAAGCGATCCTTGATGACCTTCACCGCAACAATGTCGCCAAAAGGTGCAAACAACTGAATTAGTCCGTCATCATCAATCTGAGGTGGCAAGTATCCTATATATAGATTAGAATCGTCATGATCCTTTGAAAATTTTGATCCAATTCCAAACTGAAAGTTATTTGGTTGCTGACCTTGCTGCGTTCCATTATAACCCAAGCCCATTCCACTGCTTTCTTTCCATGGAGGGTTCCTATTTTGTGAGCCAGTGAGATACAATGTCTGATTCTGACGAACACTGTCACCCATTTTAGCAACCGATGGCTCAGGAGTGCCACCCCCTAATTCAGCCAGAAAGTTCTGGTATTCATCATCCATCTTCTTCCCCGATCCCTTCATTGGACAATCAATAGTCGGATGACCACCATCACCACAAATTCTACATGAAACATCACTTTTGAAACCTATAAGCCTTGTAGGGCAAGCATATTGCCTATGACCTGGTTCACCACAAAGCCTGCAGAATTCATCATCCCGTATTGTCCCATTAAGTGCCACAAGCTCTCTCAACTGCGCCCGCTTGTGCTCATTCAAACCCTCGTCAACAGGCATAAGCTCCACCGTGTTCACGTGCCACGGAATCTCGGCCATATCATACCATACCTCCGCCATGATCTCCGCTAAAAAAGATATTTGTTCCAACTAAACTCCTCCATATTAATGCGCCAACCTTATTTGCTATCCACGCGTCAACAAGCTTCATGTATATTCGAATGTTAGTTTGCACGACAAGTGTCAGCGTGGGAATGAAAAGGACGACGAAGGTCCTTTTCAAAGGAAGGCCTATCGGCCTAATAAAAATAAAATATTCTCAAAATAGAAACGCGGCTATGTTATGAATATTTAATTAGTTGTCCATATGGCCTAATATAATTTCATGTAAAATAATGTAAAGTAATTAGAAGTGAATTTTTTTTGTAAGATATTTAAATCTTATACTTTTCAAAAATATTTTAACACGTCATATCATATTCATATATATCTATATAGAAAAAAATGTTAATGGAAAATATTTTAATGTTGTATGAGATAAAATATCCCATGTAAGTTATGAATAAAATATTTTAATATAAATTAATATTAACCTATACTTAAAAATATATTAATAACAAAAAACAAGTCTAATGTGCAAGACTACATCTTCATCATGTCCAATATATCATTCTAATCACAGTGTATCTAATAAATGTATTTTATAACATTCAAAAATATAGTTTAAACATAAAAATTACACATTATTTTTAACGCTAGAAATTTGCTTCCTCTCCATTCATATTAAATCTCTAATTAAAATAAATCTGTATTAATTAAATGATTTGATATACAACCTAATTCTTTTAAAGAAGAGAAACGTAGGCATTTGGGTTTGGATTGTCCATTTGTATCCTGATACAAATGGACAATCCAAACCCAAATGCCTACGTTTCTCTTCTTTTCCAGTGGAGAGTCAGCGCTTCGAATCCTGTGACTGTCGCCTTCTCAGGTGTGTTATAGAGTATGATACTTGTTTTCAGGTAATGCCACGAAAGTGGATGGGATAAACACTAAAACTAAGTTGAGTCACACAGCTGGCTAAATAATTGAAAAAACCATTATGATGCAGCCGTTCAAATATGAAACACCTGTAATTTGACGGAGAAAAATAAATGACTAAATAAATTTTAAATAATCAATAAAGCTGTCAGAGTTGGACAATTCTCAGAAATCGGTTCAATTGTTTTGACTTGGCAAACAAGGTTCATGTGTATTATTAAACTTGATAAAACAGATTGCAGTAGAAATCCGTTCAATTGTTTTTACTTGGCAAACACGTTAATTTATTTCATGTACAACTTAAATCCACGACGGGCCTCTCAACATCTGCAAACCGAACCTTTCGAGCCAATCTTCCGCCATGATCCTAATCCTCCTCCTCTTCTTCTTGTGGGTGGGCGTCTGCTTTCTCCTCCGACGCAGACGCTTGCGCCTAATTTCATCCATGGATCCCATCAGCGACGCCCTGGTTCTGGCGAAGCTCGCAATTGACGTGGAATTCCCTGTGCTCGGCAAGAAGGCTCTCCAATTCGCCCTTTTCAAGACCTTCGCCATTCCCTCGATATCCAAGCTGCTGATTGCCACTCGCCAGTTCTCGCCGGCAGCCGTAACCAAGCGATACGAAGACACTGGAATTCTAATACAAGAAATCATCCTGAATCACATTGACAGTCCCCGAGGATCCCTTGCGCTTCGCCGCCTCAACTTCATTCACGCGGCCGCTACAACATTTCCAATCAAGATTTTCTCTACACGCTATCCGCCTTCATCTTGGAGCCCAACCGATTTGCCTCCAAGTACGGTACCTCATTCTCTTTTCCAGTGAATTTATTTGCTTTTCAGAGAAATTTAAACGGGTTTCCGTTTCTCCGTTTGCAGGTTCGGTTACCGGGAGTGGACGGAAAATGAAAAGATGGCGAACTTCGTGATGTGGCGCGACATCGGCATGCGAATGGGCATCCGAGATATTCCCGACACGTTGGAGGGAGTGGAGATCTTCAACCGGCAATACGAAGCCCAGAAAATGGTGTACTCCCATTCCAACAAGGAGATCGGCGATGCCACGTTGGATCTCCTGCTGTCGACTGTACCCGCCTGCCTCCGTCCGTTAGGCAGACGGATCATATATTGCTTGTTGGAAGGGAGGCTTTTGGACGCCATGGGTTATCCACGTCAGCCCTATTGGCTCATCTGGATGGTGGAGGTCGCCCTGCAGCTCTGCGTTGGCAGGTTTGTGAAATGGTTTCTACCGCCAAGACCGCAGAGGTGGTCGACAGAAAGGATTTCATTGAAGGAGGGTGGCGAAGAGGAAGAAGGTGTGAAGGTCCATAAATTGAGATACAAGGAGTATGAGCCGGAGACTTATCCGAATGGTTACCGGATAGATGAGTTGGGCAATGGCAAGCCCGGAGAACTCGGCGTGGCGCTTGGCGGACGTCTCACCTGTCCATTTCTACCTCCCTCCTCGAATCCCAAGAAGCAGAGGATTGGGTGACTTGTGGTCCACATAGAAAGCACATATCAGAAACTAGATTGTTAAATATCAGAAACTAGATTGTTAAAGGCGACTCCTATTTCAGACCTTATAGCATTTTAAATGCGGCTTGACATGGTTGCTCGATACTCCGATAT